>JAVFBZ010045913.1:0-10437 GCA_032466195.1 Katharina tunicata
AATTTAACAACTGCACTGCGCAGCATAGCATCCGCTTCTTTGTTTAAATCAAAAATTAAAACTCATCTTCTAAATGTCTCTTTCAGTGCTATAACTGACAACTAAAGTCTTGCCACATTTTATTTTATTTTTATTTATTTAAATGATGTAATATAAATACATTATTTCATGCATGTATATCGCTCTTTTAGTGTGTGTCTACAGAAATACTCAAATGGGTGTATAAATTGTCGGTATGAATGTGTTTATAACCCAATCCAAGTAAAACAGCTCTGTTGTAAAATCCAATATTACGGGATAGAACAAGCCATTCGAGTCTTTATTCCCGCCAATGTACAAACAAAATAAATATCATTCGTGGTGAATAAAATAAATAAAATAAAAGTATAGCAAAGGGACTCAACAGAATATTTCGGCTTTATTATGCCGTCATCAGTTAAACATATACAAAGAGTAAAAAGGCTTGCAGAGTTAAGACAATAACCCTCATGTCATATTCTAAAACATCTACGTCTGCTTTAACATGCGCGAGATAGAGAAACAACTTACCCTTTATCTGAAGCAATAAAGGATAGTTCAGTCTCCCCTGGAAACGGCGTGACACATCCCGAGAGAACCTAAATCTAAAGGGGTGACAGGGTATCCAAATGAACACTAACTATTTTAAGCCACGCCAACTTTTATCGAACTTTATGTTTGTTTTGTTTTATCTCGAACATGTAGAAACAAGAAAACTATCTTTATATACACTTTGAGATTTGGTATGTATAAACTTTTATTTCTAATAATATAAACAGTGACGTGTATTTAACATTTTACAAATATAAATCCACATTTTTTGCAAAAAGAAATAAATTTCGTACGATTGGACGCTTGTGCATTTGACCCAGTGAGACAACCTAGTTGTGACGTCAGTAAGTTCCGCCCATTGACCTCCTGAGAAACAAATGTAGTCAACAGCTCCTTTCAGTCACAAGCTCTTTTAATCCGTTGATTAATCTTGTCGTTTTTGTTGGTTATATATGTGAATATGCATTTTGGCAAGCCATTTTACTATGTGTCAATTTCCAAAATTAGTAGACGCATTCGTAAGTTGTATTTAAAAGTTATTTAGCGATAGGCAACTTTATATGGCACTCGGCAAAACACTGCCACGAGAAAGCTTGTAAACGTCATAACGTTCTTCTCGTCTATCAATTCTTTTCAGGACGTGACAGAAGTTTTGCCACGACACATTTGATTGATGACCGCGTTCTTACCTGCCAAATAATAAAGCTACAAATTATTATACTTCCAACAAATACTGCATAATTAAATATTCATGTATGATACTCATTTCAAAATAACAAACGACTGCAATTTTCAGGACATGTATCGGAGTATGAACTATAATACAAATGCGAACACTTTTGAATAAACTGCTTGGCGGATTAATATTGCATGTACATCGGTTTCACTTCTTCATACTTTTGACTACCTTCTGCGTTTGTAAATAGACTGACCGAATGGAATGTTTGTAATACGAGTCTATTTATATAATGAAGGGTGAGGTTAACTCATTTTGTTTCAAAGCCCTGCCAACAAGTGTCGAGGGAATCTTGGAACACTGTCAACTAGCTTGAGCGAACGGCGACACAAAGGAAAACGTCATGGCATTCCAGGGACGTCACCAAGAACGTCAACTGATGTGGATTATTGTTTATTGTTTGTAAGTCAAAAAAGGCGGAGTATTCTGATCCGAATCATATTTAGTCTGCCTTTTTCTGCGTAAACGCAAACACAAATCTGATCCGGATCAGAGCCGACTCCGAACCACCAATTTTTTACGGTTACACCTCGTGCTGAATTACACGGATCATTAAAATGGATTTTCACTATTTTTACACCATCCAGTTGAGGGCCACCGGGCTGGATAGCTTGTGTAATGCAGTGTACATGATACACAACTCTGTAATTGTGATGTGGTTTTACAAACACAAACTAGGATACAATGGCGTCTCCATCTAGATATTAAGGGTATACGTTGGAGGAATTTTTGTAGTGTTTAAGGTATGTGAATAATCAATGTGTCGGTTTCGCATGAACTGTTGTTAACTTTTGTTTTTAAAATAAATTCGCCTTTGTTCTTGAAAGTGAGCTTTCTCTTTAAAAATATTGGCTAAAATAACATTCCCATACATAGCGTCTATAACCAGTGTTTTCTTGGCATAACATCCTGATAAATCAATGCTGAAGACTTCGGAAAAAATGATTACAGTAACTCTGGTCTGTGTTTTCTCTAACATATCTTATACTATTCAAAAATGAGATTCTGTTTGACCTATGCGGCATTGTCTGCCACTTGCTGTGATTGATAGATACAATACGGAAAGAACAAAAAAGAAACAGAAGAGAAACACTCGAGCCTGTAATAAATTCACCAATCAATACGGTCTGTGTGTTTTCTAAAACAAATATGGATTCGTTTCCGAAAACCAAACTTATGCAGTGGTATTGTTGCTACGCTATGGCCATGAATGAGTTGAGGTAACCCTGTGTAAGACGATGTAAAGTAGCACCGACCAGACTTATAAATATAGCATCGTACTACAAGGTCTAAAAACAAACTTGTGGATAAATTGATTGAGCGTTGAACTGTTGGGTCCGATACAGGTTGGAACCCCCCTGTTGACGTTGGATATTTAAGGGAAGTCTTTTGGTGGCTACAGAGATCGCGAGGTGATTTGTACGAGCTTTATTTCCGGTTTTCCCCCATGCACCGGCAACGTAAAATCGTCATATAATTGAAAACCTTTTTGAAATGCGATGTTAAACACGAATCGAGTAAATAAACTGAAAAATATATATATATAAAATGTATATTAAGTAAACAATGACAATCTGACATTTGTCCTTATCGAACTACTTCACCACACTAAATACTTTATTTCTAAAACTTCACTAATTTAAAGGGTGTCTTACCAATAATTAAAAAGAAAGTGGATTTGAAAAAAGACACCTTTTGAAAGATTTACATCATTCAAAGACAAACGTACTTAATATAAAATAAAAAGGAAACACATTTCATCCCCACTGCATGCGTAACATTTTGCTAGCAATGCGTGGCAATAATTTAAACCAAATTTGAAACAAAAAACTTAGCATTGTTTAGTGATAAACATTTTCCTGCACCAGACGAAAAATTTCAACATCTTAAAAAGTTCTGTAAAAATGTCGTTTCATGCATGAATGTTTTGTTTTGAACAACCATATCATTTGAATTCCGTGACAACGAATCATACTGGAACATTAATCTCCGGGTTAAATGGAAATGATCAGCGAAGTGGAAGACTTAATCCCTGGGGATATTTCGATTTCTTCTCTGAATAACCCAAGCGAGAAGACAACCCTTAGCCGCGAAGTCTTTAGGTTGTCGTTTGGAAACCAGATTGTATGACAAAAGGCTAGACAAATCAATTTGCTTTTTGTACCAAGAAAATTTAACTTAATGTTTTGAGTTATTAATTGGATAAAAATATGAATTGTTTAATATAGTACATTTTTATTTCTACAAAGATCAGTCGAGGGAATAATACCTATGTTCATGAGACTCTGGAGAAAAAGCTGGATGTCACTGGAGCAGACTGAATTTTCGTCACCAGAAGCCATGAGTGATATCGCCGACCACTCGTCGGGTTAGTCTCCAGCCATGTGTGATACTAATGGAGGATCAACAACAAAACTTTTCCATTTCAATCCTACATGCTAGACTTTACGTACGCCAGATTTAACGACAATTTGTCAAATATTCTGCGGCAAGAATACAAATTAAAAATAAACACCCCTACATGGACTAATGGAATTTGTGCCTTATGACATACATAGCGTCTTTTTAAACATGCATTGTGTTAAAATATTTAATATTGGCCAAATTATATATCTGACATGAAATACACTTTGGCATTCCTAACTGTTGATTCTAAAATAGTATATATATATATAATGATATTTGTACGATTCCACATTACACGTTACACCCAAACTAAAATAGGCTGGACCCTTCTCGAGATTGAGCGGAATGCCAGCACTACTGTAAAGACAAGGCATCTGCGTCGTAGCACTGTTTACTGTGAAAAGTGCGCTGAAGAGCGAATCGTCTTAAATTTACCACTAACTTATTTCAAACTACACAGATATAACAAGTTTTCACATTGCAAATATAATTTGAAGTCATTAAAATGCCGAATAATACATATATAGTTGTGAAGCAGAACCATTGATAATAAACTATCAACCTAATCGCAAACTGCACACAGGGATAAATGCCTTACATTCCCATTCAATATTTTTGGAGTCACAGAAAGGTTTGATTCTCTAATTTAGAATTGGTATCACTTGGTTAACGCAGGTCAATAAATGCGACCCTCTCTTGATAACACAGTCAGTGAACAAAATCTATCAGTCTGAAGCAGACCAAGGTCTCAAGTCCCTTTCTGTCAGCTGAAAGTAAATGATGCGTGATTGGAATTAGGTGGAAGCTGTATTTTCGACCCATGTGTGTCGGAAGCCGGTTTATTTAAACTGTCATCGCCATGTGATACGTCTTTGATCCCGATATACATTACAATGCACAGACGTCTACAGCCCAACGACTGTGGCGCGCACTCCATTGATGTAAAGTGTATTCAAGACAAAGCCTTCGATAAAAACACACGCAAGAGTGTACAAAAAGCTTCAATTTATTCATTAATATGTTTGTTTGTTTCATTGGGGTTTTACGCCGTACTCAAAGTTATTTCACTTATATGACAACGTGCCAGCCCAATCGTCCAATGAAACCACCTTTAACGATACAGGCAACATGCAAGACCGGACACAACATTCACATCAACAGTAATAAAAATAGAACACCACAACAAATTAGCTCAGAGAGCACCAGGGCACAGGAAGCTCCGACACAACCACCCGTTTTTTATTTATAAGAGTGTTGTTTGAACTTCAACTCAAAGTTATTTACGACTTTGCATTGCCGGTGTATGGTGGAAAACCGTGAAGAAACCTCGTAAAAACCACTCCTCGATATCTGCAGCCACCGGAAAACTTCCATAAAAACCTTAAAATCAAGCAACACGGCACCAACAACCCAGCAACAACAGATTGTGTTAAAGCACGTTTTTTGTGAACGGAAGTGACGTTTCGGTAACAAAAATATTAACATATATATATATATATATATGATTACCACGTTGAGAAACAGGAATAAACAAACTCCCGTGATCTCAGCACCACCAGAAATCTTCCCGGATATGCCTTAGAGCGACTAGGTGAACTACGAAAATATTGAACGACATATTTGGAAACATTGTTTTAATAAAATTTGATAAAAAAAAAGTACCTTTCGTCTCAAGTAAAAATCAATTATTGCCATATCTGTACAAAAAATATTGTGTTTTTTTTTTTCAAAGATATGTCATGATGTGTTTTAAAATAAGGGTTATTTAGCTAACAATTGATTGTGTCGTGATTTTATTTTCGCTTCGATTTTCTTACGATCCGACTCCATATGTTCTCTGATACGAATGATACAATTTTACTTGATTCTGATACCCCAACGTGGCTCGTTTGCGTATACGACACCCACATGGTTTAAGCTCGACTGGACACTTCTGAATCAGAGCCAGTTCCTACCATATTCATAATTGCAACTTTTATACGGGAAATATTTGTATTTCATGGATATCAAAAGTTTATTACTTGTCTTTGAATTCTATGTCATCCAACGTCATAGAGGCTTCATAAAAGAATAAAACGGCACGAAAATTATCACTTGTCTCACATCGCGTTTTGAAGGTAAATGAGCGTTCGGTGGTACGTGAAAGAAATATTTTTATTAAATCACTCAATGTCGTAATAAAGCATAATGCCCACTTATTCCGGGTCATGTGACCAAGAACTATTAAATCATACACACACATCCAAAGAGGCTTACTTTGTTTTGATGACACGTCTTCATAGAGCAGTAATCGTACCTTGATTAAGGTCCATTTGCATTGGGTATACAGAACGACCAAGATGACAAGATGTTATTGTTATCAACAATAACCCCTTGATGTCCTAGAGACAGTTACATATGTATCTCTGTGTGCAGTTAGTGGCAAGTAAGTTTACAGCTGATTATATGAAACTTCTTCAAGAATTTTTCTATTTTTTTTGTTATCTATTCTATTCCAAATTAAATCGGTTGATAACTTCTCATCTCTGTTTAATTTTAGATAAGTTCGTAGAAAAATTAGGACGATTCATTCATTTTTTGCAAAAAGGGATCTTGTCTGTACATTACTGTTCGTATTCTTCTCAGTGTGGATAATAGGCGCCAATAAAGTGTCCTGTTCGCCAATCCTTGTTTCTGCTAGAGGAGAAAAAAAATTTGAAAAATCAAATGAGTAAAAGAGATGTAAACCCATATTCAATGAGGGTTGCAACACACTTTTTAAAGCTGAAAATATTAAGTTTATTAATATTTATTTGCAGTTGTCTTCTCGTCAACATACAGGAAATTATCTCTTGGATAGAAAGGCGTCAGTGACAAGTAAACACTTCAAAGATTCGTACGTTAAAAATAGACTGATGAAAACGCATGTCCTAACCCCCTGAACGTGACAAATCTAGTCGGCAATAAAAGCTATCACGAGTATTCAACTTACTCAATAAAGTACCAATGTCCAAATTGACCATCCGTCAAAACAACCTTTTTAAATATACCAACGTCGATTATATTGAGCATGGGACTTCTAAAGTAGCTGACCTGTCTGGTGACTTCAAGATATGAACTTAGCCCCGACCTTGAACAGCTCAGACTGAATTTTCAAGAAGCCATTTTCTACTGTGTATCAAAAGTGTTGAGTGACGCCTAACAAATGATTTATATCTGAAAGGCTCTTAACGGAGTGCTTCGTTTCAGTCTATTGCAGTGAAACACGAAATGTTAGGCACACCAAGAAATAGTATGTTTTTCATGTCTACATTTTGCCTGACTTTGCGATATTCTAAAAACAAAATGGCCTACCGCTCGTTCCCCTTGCATCTTTTCCTTGTCTTTAAATATGTTCTATGGGAAGTCTTACATCTGTTAGCAGTCAAAAATCTAAAGAGACGCAGCTGAAATAATATTACCTCCGTATAAAGCAAGGAACGTTGGATGAAGTGCAGAAATCCGTCCTCTAAATTTAACGTCATGGCCTCATGCGGGGCCAAATGTGACAGAATTGGGATGGAATTTGATTCTTTTGTTTCATAAGTTTTCATAGAAGCCTTCACAGCTTACAACTTAGGGATAAATGCCAAGGTTATCAAAGCTACTGTATCACGAGGAACCACATAACCAATCAAATTCCTTTTAGCGAAATTTCTCAGAGTCGTATTGAGTAAAAGTCAAAACCATCTGCTAGTCTTTGACCTTTATGTAAAATCACTGGCGAATCTATGATATCTGTGGAGCGTCAGCTTGGTCAGACAACACCGAGAATCAATCATTCTGTGTCCAATGCCATCGTTATCAAGTCTATTTGTAAGTGGCTGATTTGGACTTAATCTCTAAGTCATCATTAATTCTGGCAAATACCATGACAAATCATTGTAATACATCGTCAACCTTTCCACCTCCAAGGAAGGCGGCTAGATAACCTGAACTGAATAGCCAAACCTTAAGAGTATTATATTGATAAAGACTAGGTCGCTTCATTGATGTCTCTAATGTTTCGTATAACTAAGGTTTATAGTCCCTAGTGAGTCGTGATTTGTCGACTCTTGTATTAAGTTACCGGATAGTTTTTAATGTAATTAAACCAATTCGTTTTCAGCGTTTATGGTGGGAATAGGTAAACGGGTGTAAATGGAATTGGCGGTTACAGAGAAGTGCGTGGATGAATACAGGCTGATGGGAAATGTCTCTGAGGAGTTCAAGGTCGAACGTTAACTGTTTGGTAATACGACCAGCTTATAGCATCGCTAGAACACTGATAAACAAAAATAGCGGTTTTCTTAGCCAGTTTTAATATAGGTTAATCCCAGTAATGGTGCCAATGATCAATACAGGTCGTAATGCTTACAGAATGACGAACTCTTTGGCAGGCCTGGAGATAGAGACGCTGACAGACACACTGATGACTCTTTGTTGTTTTCCCATTGACAAGTCGTGAATTTGGAAGGCCACGTGGTATAAATTTAATATAAAATCATACAACGCAAATGCCGAAATGAGTCTTTATGAACGCTTTATCTTTGCAAAACCAAAGTACCAACGGACTCACGTTTGGACAGCTGATGACGTGCGCCAGCAACAATGTGCCCCCACCACAATATTGAGGTCACGGATATTTAAAAATGGAAAATATGTCAGTATGTCGAGTCAGTCCTAGAGGATATGCTATACAGTCTCCGAAAATTTGCACACATGCAGTTTCTATGACTTCCAAAGTTGATGGTATTGTGTCGCCACACCAACTGCGTGTGCACAAAGGCTTTATTAAAGTGGTCCCGAATTTCTTAAGCGTAATATATTTCACAGTTACACAGAAGATTAGTACTTGTCTTCGGGTGTGTTTTTGTTTTTCTGTTTTTTTGTTCTGAAGACTACACTTTCATGAAGTCTCAGAAATAAATCATAATTCATACTGACAGAATTCAAGGATATGATGTGTTGTTTTGTTTAAATTATCACACCAGGGGGCTGCTTCCCAAAGCCTTCTCTAATTTGCGCATACGCAGTTCAGTGTATACAACACAAAACCTTTGTATAACTATCATTTGAGTATTTAGAAAAGAACAAAGCATGCATGAGTGTCATACAATGACCCGGTGATGTATTCAAGTGTTTAATGAACACTGATTTAGTCTATTTAGAGGTCAGTTCTCTTCGTCGAATATGAAAAAACAACAGTAGTTCGATATATCAGATTAGAGAAATATAGCAAGGAACTAATCAGCATATTTCAGCTTTATTTTGCCATCATCAACTAAACACATACAAAGAGTACGAGGCTTGCAGAGTTTAGACAATAATCACTCAAGTCATAATAGAGTAAAAATATGTAAACTGTACCGTCACCACTTCCTTGTCCGCAGTGGCTCTTATTCTACATTTCTGTAGGAGATATATCCAAATCACTGTAGAACTTTGGACGACTGACGATGCTTTGGTGCGTCTACATCAGGTTGTCTATACATAGGGATAAATATATATGGCCTGAAGCGGTAGGCTATACCTCATGTCAAATTACACGGATCATGAAAATGGGTTTTCACTATATTTACACCATCCAGCTGAGCGCTTGTGTAAAGCAGTGTACCTGATACACAACTCTGTGGTTTTACCAACACAAACTAAGATGCATTGTCGTCTCTGTTTATATATTAGGGGTACACGTTGGAATTTTGTTGTTGTTGTGTTTAAGGTATGTGATTAATCAATGTGTTGATTTCGCATAGATTTTTGTTGACTTTTGCTTTTTAATTTTTTTAATAATAAATTCGGCTTTGTTATTCAAAGTGGGTCTTCTCTTTTGAAATATTGGCTAAAATAACATACTCATACATGGCGTCTAGAACCGGTGTTTTCTTGGCATAACGTCCTGATAAATCAATGCTGAAGACTTGATTGCAATAACCCTTATAAGATACATGATCGATCTGTGTTTCCGTTAACAATTCTTATAATTTTCAAAAATGAGATTCTGTTTGACCTATGCGGCATTTTCTTTATTTATACCACCTGTCTGCCACTGGCTGCGATTGATAGATACAATGCGAAAAGAACAAAACAGAAACAGAAGAGAAACACTCGAGCCGGTAATAAATTCATCAATCAATACGGTCTGTGTTTTCTGAAATATTATGGATTCGTTCCCTAAATCCAGACATATGCAGTGGTATTTTTTGCTATTCTATGGCCATGAATGAGTTGAGGCTTTACCCTGTGTCAGAGGATGTAAAGTAGCACGCACCAGACGTGCTATAAATATAGCATCGTACTACAAAGTTTACGTTTCACCAATAGACATGCCTGCCATCTAAAAACAAATTTGGGGCGGCGTTGTGAATAAGTTGGTTTAGGGTTGGATTGTTGGGTCCGGTTCACTGTACACGGAATAGGTTCGAACCCCCTGCTGACCTTGGGTATGAGAGCTTTATTTCCGGTTTTCCGCCCTAAACTGGCAACATAAAGTCGTCGTATAACTGAAATACTCGTGTGAATTAAGTCGGACTTAAAACACCATCCAATAATTAGGCTAACACACGAACATATATTTTACAGGGGCCCGCACCTTGGTCCCCTGGTTGAGCATTTTACGGAGCCCCCTTCACTCAAACCCAATTTGAAACGAAAAACTTGACATTGTTTAGTGATAAACATTTTCCTGTTAACCAAACAATGTGTGACTTTCAGCAAACATTATCACT
>JAVFBZ010045924.1:0-10437 GCA_032466195.1 Katharina tunicata
ATCTCCTTTGTGTCATTTGTATGTTCTCACATTAACAATCTAGTCCCAAAGTAAGTTATTGCTGTGTTGTCTGTCTTTTACTTCAACCAGAGCATGTAAAGTGTATTTATATGTCAATGTTTGTGTTAGTTTGTGTGCGGTGTAAGTCGTTTCTTTTGGACACTAGTGTATATCCACATCACACTCCTCAATATTGAACACAAAATCATTCATATATATATATATTAAAGAGTAAGGGCCCAAGAATAGAGCCCTGTGGGACGCCCGTTTTTACCAAAAGCGGACCAGATAATTTGCTTTTAAGAGACACGTACTGAGAAGGATCGCATAGGTATGAAGACATCCATTTTAAAGCTGAAGTGCTAAATGAATAAATTTCCAGTTTTTTAATTAAGTTTTCGTGATTTAGTAAGTCAAACGCCTTTTTGAAATCTATCATAACAGCACCAACTATTTCCTTATTGTGTGTCGCTTCTAGCCATTTTTCAGTCAGTTTAGTTGGTGCTGTAAAACAAGAGTGGTGTGGTCGGAAACCAGACTGGCAATCACTTAAAAGTTCATGTGATGTTATAAATATGTAGATCCAATCATGTACCTGTCGCTCTAATAATTTTGATCAGAAAGGAAGGATAGCAATCGATCTATAGCTTTCGGTATTGCTTGTTGGTCCTCCTTTGTGTAAAGGGAAAACTTAAGACTGTTTTCAGGTGTCAGGAAAAATACCTGTACTTATACTTAGATTTAAGATTTTAATTAAACTGGGCGTGATAATATCTACACACATTTTTATAAACTTGGATCTAATATTATCCAAACCAGTACTTTTCTTGGTATATAACGCAGAGAAATAATTATATACGTAATATCCAGTAATTGTGTGTGTGTGTGTGGGGGGGGGGGGGGGGGGTTATAAATTTGTTTTCAGGGGTATCTTGTGTGACACAAACTCTCTCAGTTTGGTTAAGGATGACGACAAATCTCCACTATTTTCGGGCAGCAGTCGCTCGGCAGAGGTTATGAAAAAGGTGTTTAGTTCATTTACAATTTGAGACGGACCTGACAGTTGAGTATTACTGGTAATGAGTGAAGCTGGTTGTCGTATTTTCTGTTTCAGATGTTAGCGTTTTTATTATTTGCTATGGGTTCTTTTCTTTGTTCTCTTGAAAAACAGTTTGCAGGTATTCTTTTTTGGCCTTGTGTATCATACCATTTACTGAATTTCTAAACTTTCTACTATCTTCCGTGGAAGTCTTGGAATATTTATGTTTTTGTTTAATAGCGTGAAGAACTTCTTCGTTTAACCATTCCGGTTGCTTTACACGTTTTACTCGTTTGTGTTTTACTGGTGCATTAGACTCAATATCTTCTATAAGTTGTCTAGACCATTCCTTTAGGGCAGTGTTTGGGTCAGTTGTGTTATCTTAATCAGATAAATTTCTCTCAAAATGTTCGTTTCGAAATTTTTCTAAATCAAAGCTATTTAGATCTCTATATGTAATTTCTTCATGTGTGAAACTTTACGAGCTTTATAGTTACATTTCCTACTTATAAAAGTAGCCATGTGGTCACTTAAACTAAGGTTAGTTACTCTTTTGAAAGATAATTTTTTTCTCTGTTTTTTGTATAAACATGGTCAATTAAAGTGGAGGTTGTCTCCGTTTTGCGAGTCGGTAGGTCAATTAGCTGTGATAAGAGAAAGGTCTCACAACATTCGGTTCATTTACTTGGGACTTTGTCTAGCAGATTAATGTTAAAGTCTCCTAAGATAATGATCTCCTTATCCTCTGAATATAGTTTATCTAGTTGAGCTTTGAAATCATCAATCCATGGCATTGGGGCATTAGGTGGTCTATACACAAATTCGACAAGAAAACGTTTTGAATTTTGTAGCTGTATTTCAAGGCAAATCATTTCAATAAGATAAGTTTCTATCTTTCCTCTCCATATTGTAACCAGGAATGCTAATTAGTTTATTACTTTGGTGCTCCTTTAAAAATGTTTCAGTGACTGCAAAAATATCGACTTCTTTTTTTTGTTTAGTTAGAAGAATTTTTAGCTGATCTACTTTTGGTATTAGATGTCTGATATTTAAATGACCCATTCGTAGTACCCACTGTGTAAGCCTAAATTTATATCACATTTAATATTGTTTTAAACAAATTGTGAACATCAGTAGACTGTTTAACATAAGAATGTACATTCAAAAAGGTTAAGAAACTATCATCGTAGTTAAAGTAACTTAGAACATTCACATATCAATAAATGTACATAGCATAGGTGCTTTAAGGTTAACATTAGTGTCATCAATATTAGCATTCACATTCACATTCACATTCACACTAGGAGGGCTCACAGGGCTAGTGACAATATTTACAGAGACATTATTTTCACTTACATTAACATGTTGCAATAAAGGATCGTTGGAATGTACATCAGCACTATTAGTATGGCACTGTTGTGATAGCTCAGATGAATTGTTTTCTGTATTGTAGATTACAAAACTTTGTTCGGTGAGTAACGAACGCTGAGTATTTAAGGAGGAAGAAAATGGGGCATCCAAATTATTAGTTGCACTATATGATGATTCAACATAGTTGATTGCATGTGAGTATATTTCGGCACCATATTCTAGCATATATAATGAGTTACTTGCTGGATGAAGACATATATATACCAAATCAGTCAACTTTGGACAGTATCAAATAAATCCATTTAAGTATTTTTAGAATACATAAAAACAAGGTGTTGAACATTTTATCACCCCTTCCAAAAAAAAAACGCCAACTGATTTTGAGCCCCTTCCAAGCTGTTTAATCAAACGTGCAAAAATACAATTTCTTTTCTAGGACAATATAAACGAAGTCTATTGGGTATTTGTACAGAATTGGATAAAAAGTTGCTATAATGCGTTTTACGGCTAATTCTCACACTGCAACAGATATATTTAATATTTTGAACGACCATGAAGGACAACTGTTAACTGGACACATATCCATATTTATCCCTATGCCAGTGTGATTACTCTTGATAAAAATATATATATAGATATACTGGTTGAATGCTTAAGAATACACATTTGCTAAAACTGAATGTGAGACCCTTCTGTATTACATCAATGATTTATTACAACGGAAGGAGGATTGTCCCAGACAAAATATCCTCTTAGTAGTAAGATCAGAGCAGGTGCCTTTCAATTGTCTGGAGAAAAATGTATCAAATACATTTATTTTCTTTCAGACTTGTCCAAAGAAAACAAACTCTGTCCTTCGGCGGATTTTGTTCTTTAATTGCACTGGCTAAAGTGGACAACGCCTCGGGGTTCTAATTGTTCAAGCCTTATTTGGAATAAGTTGCCCGAAAAAAATTAAGAAATTGCAATAGCGAAACCATTTTTTTCATCCAAGGTATGGATTTCTCCAGGTTTGTTAATCTTGTTAAATAGTATATAACAAACCCGACACAAAATGATGGATTGGCGGACTCGCAAAGCGAAATAATAAATTTTCTGGTAACCAAAAAACACATCTGAGCTCACAACGACCGTTTAACTAAAAAGTGTATAGAATAAGAATCAATCCAGATGTCTGTTTAAAACATGAAAAGCGATAAACGTGACATGCGCTTGTGTGAATATTTATCTGAAAATCTGATTTGCATGTTTTGATATTCCTTTGTTTGGAACATTCAATCCCTGTGGGCATAATTGTGTTATCATAAAAGCCTCTGATCGCGCTCTGTCCGCTTACTAACACGAACTAGATTGGAAATAAGTATACTGTCACCAACGAGCTTTTCGTGACACAAAATTCCACCACAGCCGGCGTAAGTCTTGGTTATCTTTAGATAAATTCAAACTGACACCGAGAGCCGTCACTGAACTGCGGATCCATAGACCGAAGGGATTAAAGGAAGCATTGAAAATGAATCTGTCCAAAACTATTAAGAATTAATTCCGAAAGAAATCCGTCAGATTTGTCTGTCCAGAACAATACATCTGTACAAAGAAAAATCCCGTTATCTGGACATTTCGTCTTACGTCTTTATAGCCTCATTGTTATCAGATTGGCTTTAATATGTGTTATTGACGTTACTTTCATCCGCGAACCTGGTTAGAATTGGTTTATCTAGATAATGTATGTTTGATTTCCAAATAACATTCCTCTGTCACTAAGAGGAATTCGACTGTTTTTTTTTTTCAACTGGCAGGATATTAAAAATATGCCATGGTTCCATCTTACAATGCGGTCTACATTTATTTCAGAAAACAAGATTTAATTTTTTTTTTGTTATATTTTTTATTGACTGGGTAAATTATGGCGACGGTCGTATTATAAAGGTCATCAAAGTAATGACCACATATTTGGGCTGCTCTCAAATCCAAATAATTATTAACAATCAATATGACAATGACAACGTCAACAATTCAATTTTTTTATCGGGTTGCCAACAAGAAAGGTCAAGTCCTCAGCTAAATCAACAAATGAACGTCAACAAATCTCAATGGCATCTTAGACTCCACTGTCAACACAAAGGGTGAAAACAAATTTATTTTATTTAATTCCATTTGTATTGACAACAATTTAATTATAAATTTAAGAATAAAGGACGCTCATATATCACCCAGACATTAAATGCATCAGGGATATATATGTATATGTGCAGAGACAGCCGTTACTTAGTTATGTTGTAGAGACAGACGTTACTTACTTCTGTTGTAAAACTGGTGATAAGTATCATGTCACCAGAGACACAGATAGTACAAATCTGCAAAAAGAACAAAGAAAAAAGGCAGCAACAATTCGTTACTGATACAATCTTCGCAATTATAGCTTCTGAAACATTGTGTGCAAATTTACAGGTTGGGTCGAAAATCTTCACTGTGTTTCCTTATCATACCATTAAAACCTCATCATACCATTGCAACCTCATCATACGATTGGAACCTTAAAATGCCATTGGAACCTTATCATACCATTGGAACCTTATCATACTATTGGAACCTTATCATAACAGTGAAATCTTATCATAACATTGGAACTATGGTGCCCAAATGACCAATACACCATGTTCACATTGTATTCCTGCGAAGGTTAACGAAGCCTTAGGCGTTTCTTACGTCACGAAATCTGTGAATAGTTTTATGACTGGTTGGTCCTATTACAAACAAAAAACCAAAAAACTTCTAGAAACATACGCTTGTTAAATGTAGGTGACACTGTTGACTACAAAATATATTAATATTTACTGAACTTTCATAGCTTTTCTAGCAGTTATAGAACAAAGAAGGCGTTCATTTCTTCTGACCGTACCCTACGGCATATCATGAACTGAGTATCGACAAACAGTAAAACTCCAAACATTGATTTATACCTTTACACCTCAACGTCCCGTGTTAATAGTGTGGGTTGTTTCCGGTGACTGTGCTATTCACTGAGCCTCAGTTTGTGTATTCGTGGAGCAAAGTAGACTCATGTCAAAATCACCAGACCAAATGGACGCTTTTACATGGCGTAAAGCTAAGTACAATTCAAGAATAAAAAATAACCATGTGAGATAGAAGACGTTTGAGCTTTCCCTTGAGAAACACATGAAAAGAAAAGAAGTCACGATTGAAAAAACTTCTAAAGGTTTTAAAAGAAGTTTTTATTTCAGAATTCACAAATTAATTTCATCCGGTAGACACCGTCGGCGAAATTGTAAACTCTATTGATTGTACGTCTTTTGTGACTCATCATGTGTTGACTGACAGACAATGATTGTGGCAAAATAGTTCCTTTTTAGTAAAATAACTACCCTAGGGTATGTTCTGCTAAAGGACTACTCGGCAGCTTCTCTCGTTGTGAAGAGTATCATAACGTCGTTTTAATGGAGAGCGGTCACAAAATCTATAAATGACCATGTGTCATTAAAGATAAATTTAATTATTTACGATGTGTATAAATTTTAATAAAACCTGTTTAATCATCGCTGATAAAACTATACCAGTGGTGTTATTGTCAGTAGACAAAAAATCACCATGCTCAAAACAAATTACTATCTTCTAAATAGTTTATGTTGGTATTTAATTATTGTTATTTGCATCAATTGTAGTATTGAAACATCGCAATCATGTGTTTACGAAAAGAACCAAGGTTCCGATCTTAAACGATGCTATAAACACATCAACAGATTGACAGTAGATGTAACAGTTGGACAGTAAATCCGATACCCACCCGCATGTTATGAAACTTAAACGATGCAGTTCTATATAAAATTAGTGGAAGACAACCTGTTTGTCAATCAGACTTTTTACATTTATTTTTTTTAACCAAAAGGGAATGGATGAAATATGGATAATATTTGAAAGGCATACAAATACGGTATTATAGTGCATTGTCTAACAGTATTGGACATTTACACTCCGACAAAACGGAAGGATCAGTAGGTGAAGAGCATCCCTCCAGCTGTTCAGAAAATGTCGATTCATACATCATTTTGAGCGGATCCGCAATACAATCAGGTCGAATCTAGCGACGTCGAAGAACTGACTCCATTGTTTGTTTTCAGTCATTGAAAATATTTGTTGCCGGTGTGCGAGTCAAGTGTTTAATAATTAACTGCTAGAAAATATCGATTTATCGACACTTCTCTTTGTTGTTAATAAAACAGTAACATGTAATGTTGGTTATTAAGTACACAGTTGGGTATTATTATACGCAGGTATTATCACCTTGAAAACCTTCTATTTGGAATATTCATTAAATGTTCAAGTACTGGTGATTGGACGGGAGCTTCCTGTGTCCAGGTGCTGTCTGAGCTAAAACTGTCCGGAAAGGGTAGTCTTAACAATTGCCACCATAGTGGCCTACCAGTTTCTATGTCAACTCTTGAACAGATGGTAATAGCTGACACTTTATGAAAAACTACCATTTCATGAGGAGTGCCAAGTGTAGACTACTGGAATCAAATGAAGCCAGATAAAATCAATTACAAAATATCCATTCTATATTTGATATGGGTACAATTAAAATAAGTATTCGTTGTGCTGGACAACATCTTACCTGTTATGAACCTAATCAATTCATATTTTGTACCTCACCCTTACAATATCATCCAAAATTGGAATCGAAATATGGAAATAAAAACTACATTTTTAGTAACTGATTTCGTCCCACTGTACTTGATTCCAGTAGTCTACATATGGCACAATTCGTGCTGTTGTAAATGACAGTTTTCCATAAAGTCAATAGTTGACGTAAAAACTTGTAATCGTGTCAACGGGTAATAAAGCTACTTACAGGCTCCGTGATTTGTTTAACGACAACTGTTTAACTATATATTTATCCTGTTAACATTCACAGGAATATCAAATGTAACGATTTAGGGATAAATTAGTGAACTGCAATGTGAAAATGATGTAGTGGTAATGAATTTCGGCATAATAGTTCCAATGGTAGCATAAAGAAATACAATGCAGTTTTGTGTTGTGATCTTCCGTATCAAGTTGTGGGATTGCTTCTTCGGAAACTATAGATGCCCCGACTTTATCAGTTATCTATCATCGAGCTTTCTGGGGTATCAACAAAATGTAGACAGGAGTGTAAGAAAGAACTATAGCAAATGTCAATATTCTAACAGTTAAAAACGGTCGAATGCCACTTAGTGAGAGAGAAATGTTATTTTGCAGTCACACATAAGTTATCTAGATAAACCAATTTCAACCAGGTTCGCAGATCATATTAACACCAATAACACACGATAAAGCTAGTCTGACATCGATGAGGCTATCTTGTAAATTGTAATGGCGAAATGTCCAGATAACGGGATTTTACTTGTAGATATGTATTATTCTGGACAGACAAATCTGATGGATTTCTTTCAGAATTAATTTTGACTATTATTGGACAGATCTATTTTGACTGCTTCATTTATTCACTTCAATCTATGGATCCGCATTTCAGTGACGACTCTCGGTGTCAGTTTGAATTTGTCTAAGGATAACCAAGACTTTTGTCGGCTGTGTTTGAATTTTGTGTCACAAAGGAAGACAGATATTCGCCGAAAACCTCGTGGGTGACAGTGTACTTATTTCCACTCCAGTTCGTGTTAGTAGGAGGGCAGAGCGCGTCCAGGTTTTGTTTCAACACAATTATGTCGACAGAGATACCATTTGTTCCAAAGAAAGGAATATCAAAACATGCAAATCAGATTTGCAGCTAAATATTCACAATAACCTATAACATGTTTATCGCTTTTCATGTCTTAAACTGGAATCTGGAGTGATCCATTAGCTAAACGATTGTTGACAGCGCAGGTGATTTTTGTTTACCAGCAATTATATTGTTTAGCTTCTCGAGGCCGATAATCCATCATATTGTCTCAGCTATGTTTGTTTATACTGGTTAAATAACAGATAGAAATCCATGACTTGGGTGAAAAGAATGACATATTTTTCTATGTCTGCTATGACAAGAATCGAATTTAGCTAAAAATGTCTAATAGTTAATTTCTCAATTTAATCTTTAGAACTGCACAAATGAAAGTTTTAAATCATTTTCCGACAACCTAATCCAGTTAAGGCTTGCGCAAATAGAACTCTGACATGTTGTCTGCTTTAATCAGTACTTTAAAAGAAAAGTGTTTGCTTTGGACGAAGTCTGGAAGAAAAATATGTATTTGATACATCTTTTTCACAACAATTGAAAGCCACTGTTCCGTTCTTACTGCTGCTAAGAGGCTATATTGTCTACAACAAACTTCTTTACGTTTTGATAGAGCTATGTTGTAAAACAGAAGAGCCTCACAATATTGTCAGCTTTATCAAATATGTATTATTTATCAATCAACCAGTATGTCCCTATATATAAACATGGCTATAGGTTAAGTTAAAAGTTGTCTTTCATTGTCGTTCAGAGTCATTTATAAATCTATTGCAGCGTGGGAATTCGAGGAAACGCAGTAACTCAACCTCTTATCCAATTCTGTACAAATACCCAATATACTTTTGTTCCCAATCTCCTAGTAAAGGAACCTTAATAATGAACGTTTGATCAAATAGGTAAATTATTAAGTCAAGACTCTTTAATTAGCTAACCTGTTAGACTATACGGAAGTGTAATACTGTCAGGATCTCTGGGCAGCAGGTAACACGACCAGGACACAATTATAATGCAAAGTGGCTAAAGTGATTATTTTATCATTTCTCAGTCAATGCAGATCCCTGTCAAACATCTCCGAACTTTTGCCGTATGAAGGTTATATTCAAGCTACCATTGGGATATTTTTTATTCAGCTAGCAGTGTAACCAAAGTATGCTGCAACGTTCTGCAGACGAATGTCCTTGCATTATATAATATAGACCGCGATAGAGGCGTAACAGGACGCCACTGACCTAACGACAGTCATAACAATATGTATATATACAAACCTTTCCCCTAACAATTATTCTCTACTAATAAATTCTTTAAGTGTTAGTCAAAATTACTGTTTACTTAAATGGTAATTTCTCAAACAGTTCAGAGATGTATAGCCTTTGGTTACTTTTTCTTTGACAAGGGATTTTCGGAACCAATTCAAACCTAATAAAATTTAAGAAAAATTATGATGTTAACGCTGTTGATGCCTTAACTTGAATTTGCGGACAAAATTTAAAAAGACTGCATTATCAGTTAACAATTGCGCCGAACACCATTTGGCACGTCGGGCTAATCCGAGGCAGGAGGGTGGTGCTATTTAGGATTGATTTACTTGTTTCAACCTGGGGGTTACCTTGTTAGCGAAAGTAAGCCCGTGAAAAAGTTGATCTCATTTTGGACTAATTCATGATGGAATAAAAACAATTTTGAAGTTAACTCTATGTCTTGCGCTGCATATATATCTTTTTGATGTATTTTTATTATATACTGTTTTAATGCAAGACGAGTAATGTCAGATAAAACGATGTATATATGGATCAACAGTGACAACACCACCGAGTGGGAACAGGATGCAGACATGGGCTCTGTCAGACTAGTTGTCATTAGGCTTCCATACCCACTCTACGGTAATCCATTATCCTAACTTGTATATGAAATGACATCTTTTCACTAATTATTAAGTGAACATCGGATTGAATCAAATGGATGTTCATCCTTTGGGTTATATTTCACAGTGAGGTTGTGGCAGCTACAGATTTCGTGTTTGTTCAATTTCTATTTATTGTGATGGTGTTGTTGTTTTTTGGGGTCTGCTTAATTACAATAATCTTTACTACTAAAGATTGACGAGTGTTTCAGCGAACAAATAGATTGTGAATAACTCAATTAACAAGTCCATATTTGGCATTTAAACACCAATACATTGCATTTGTATGTGTCCAAGATGTTTGAAACAACTTCTAATTTTAGCACATGTGAGACCTTTACCAGAAACTGGAGAGAGAGAAAAATATATTATAGATTGTATAGACAATTACCAAAC
>JAVFBZ010045935.1:0-10437 GCA_032466195.1 Katharina tunicata
GGATATTGACTAATTAAAGTCGATAAATTATCTCATGTTCTAGATCAATTCTCGGAGACAAGTTTCTAGATAGACCTGGAAGAAAGGTATTTGTACTTAAGGAATTTTATCGAGCCTTAATGAAGCCTCTTATCTTATCTTTATCTTATCTTATTGATTGGTGGGTTTTAGGCCGAACCTTAGCATGTTTCACCCATATGACCCTCAACAACAATGTAAAGAGAAAGGACGCCAAAGGAGAAGGACTGAGGTGAACATATGACGCCCCATCACAGGACGCCCTGACAAATCAGCTTCCAGGTGCCCTTTAGTTGAGAGAGCATCAGGGGATAGGAAGTTCCTGCCAGCCACCTACTGTTGAGCTGAGAGGATTGAAACACTGAACTTTTCAGGAATCTGTTTTCCGTCCTATATGCATCTCCTGGATTGTTTCTTAACTTTGTCAGTTTAACGGTGGAATTTAGGGTGTCACGTCGTCATTTGAGTAAGACAGCCTTAGCCTGCATATGAAGTATACGCAATTCGAAAAAGCAAAATGTCGATCCTTTTTTCTACTTACATATTAGTAAAATTAGGGAGAATTAATATGTATGAAAAGGGAAGTAGTCATCAGCCGGTTAACCACTCAATCAATTTGACCATGGTTTGAGAGTAAACACAAACTGGGATATCCTAGATCAGATAATCCAGTATAAATCAATCAGTTTAATGAGTTTATGTTGAATGAAGTCACAGTCGAGAGATAACATCTGTCAATCAATCGTGATAGAGAATTAGATAGTTTTAATTCTTTGATGCCGGCACTATGAATCCTGTTCATAGGCGACCACAGATTATATCAGCGTCAGAAATTAAAGAACTACGACATAGCACATTGTTTGGATGATAAAAGGAGAAACTTTCATTCTGGAAACATGTCGTTGACGTCCTGCTAATGGATATGAAGGGTTTAAACCATTCATAATTCGTTATTCGAAATTACTCGAATGGCATGGAAATCTTTTGAAGATTGAAGTCACATAAAGTTGCAAGCTATCGATGACAACGATTCCCTCTGTTCTCTTTTCAGTTTGTTTGATTCGTCCCGTTTGCTGTAAATCTCGTTTTAAAAACCCCATCTATAGCTGCCCTGAATGTATATAAAAAAAACACTGAATGGAATCAGCGAAGCACTGCCATTCGGAATGTAAAATTTCAGCTATCACATTTCGAATAGCGTAATGAGACCACGCATTATCTACCTGCAATTCGTAAAAATTCATGTATATCCTGTTTGGGTAATTTGCAAAAGTACATTTTGGGTCAATATGGGTCCTATGTCCCTTTACAATATAATCGATATGTCACCCCTTACATTACTGGATACAACTGACTTGTAGTACACCGAATCCATGTTTTACTTAAACTTTTCGTGTTGTAGATGAACAATACACTTTAATTGGTTAAGCATAACGGAAAGGTGAGGCTATTGCTTTTATTGCCATTAAAATGAAATTGATGTTTACCTTTGACACGGCAAAGATAGTGACGACTCTTTCCTAGATTGTTGTTACTGTACCACTGACATGACCTCTACCGTTATGTGGTTAACGGGATCGGGTAAGTTTCTGTTTGAAAGTGATTGGTTGCAAGTTGTTCCACAGGTTAGTTTTGAGTAACATAAGATAAGAGAAACTTCGAGCAAGGAAGTCATGTTGGTATAGATAATATATTTCGGCTTTAAATGTTTCTTTATATATTTAACTGATGATGGCATAAAAAACCGAAATATATGTTTCTCTTATTCTAAGTGATTGTTAATTGTGGTAGGTCTGCTTGCTAAAAAAAAGCACCGTTTGAATGTCATATATAACTTTTCAAAAACCTTCTGCAAATCTAAATTTCAAATGATTAAGTGTATACAATAAAAGCACAAATATCACATTTAGACATCAGTCTTGGCGAAATATTAAAAACTTTGGAGCGGCTCAGCTTAGATTTTAGTTTCAGCACACTGACAAAAACAACAACAACCCTTTAGGTTAAGGCCTAAGCTCACAGGTCTTTCAAAAGGGACAATGAAAAAGGTCAACTGCTAAATACCCTTGTTACGTGTCTTTTCTAGCCTTGGGTACAGATTTTAACACTTAACATATCAACTAGTGTTAAATGTCACAGTTATTTTCGAAGTAAATCTCACTTATTTATCCACGTAAATGTTACCCCAAGGCTCAAACTTGTTTTGAAGAGAGCTTAGGCCTGAAGACTTTCTCTATAGAATGTGACACTTAGAAAAACAGACGGTTAAAGGGGCGATTCTAACTCTTGTTTCATGAATTGCTGCAGTCAAAACCAACCGAAAAAAAGAAAAAAGAAATTCAGCGACCTTAAAACAATTCTGAAAAACATTTTTCATGAAATACCTTCAAGTGATGCTCAGAGACAACAGTGACATGTACTTCTTCATTAGGTCTTGCTTCGATTGTGCAGAAGTAGATTAGAGTTCACTTAGATTATGCTATAAATTATACTGTATATTTAGAGTTTAACTGTTGTGTTTTAAGGGCTTACCCAAACATAATATAAGCACGATTGGAAACATATATTGTAAATGTAATTTATGTTGTTTAAAAAAAAATAAAAGAGAGAGAGATGGAAAGAACAAAAACAACATAACATCAAAATGTATTTGTACACCTTTGAATCAACAGAGTGGGGTAACAAAATATGAAGAAAATGCGTATATATAATTTTGTCTCTAACTTTCTTTTCGCCTTTAATTCACCCATTAGCCACTGACTTCACTTTTAGGACCGACCTAGTTTCAACGCAAGTTTTACAATCATTTCGTTCTTGATTTTTTTCAACTACGAACTGAATGGTATTACATTTATGAAAACACTACCACAATTTTCAAAACCACCGGTAAGCTTTACTTGAACAGACACAGAAATGAAGGCATGAAAATGAGACAACGGACATGCTTTCCGGGTCAGTAACTAAACCTTATTGCCGATTGGTGTTACCGTAATTATGGGATCAACAAATTAGTTTCCAGGCGCATATTGTAGTTATTGAGTTATACTGGGTTCCAAAAGTTGGTCCTTGGTACCTATAGAATATATTATGTATTTTAATCATTTATTTCTTTGGTGTTGAGCATCGTAATCAGGGTTTCAGTAATATGACGAGTTTGCGTTGGCGTATAGTCAATTATATTTTATCAACACTTTGCTGTAATGTATATTTGAAATTCCCAATTTTTTATTATATATTTGTATATCTATAACATGAGATAATTTATCGACTTTAATAAGACGAAATCCCTGTGCCAGTGGGATTACTCTTGACAAAAATATATATTTTTGTAAAGAATAATATCACTGGCACAGGGATATCGACTAATTAAATGATTCTCATCTTTATTGCATATGACTTAAAAGTTGACAATATACCTTTCCGAAAGTTCTAAATTTTGAAAATCTTAGGTTTATGTTATGTTTCTGTTTCTGTTTCCACTTGTATTTCATTCGTAACAGATATGTTATATGATTATTTACGTACTAGAAAAAAATTCAAATACATCTTTCTATCTCCACTAAATTTCACTACATATTCTACGCTATTATCAGTGTGCAGTGTATGTACATGTACAATTGTGGCTTTGGTTAACAACAAGGTAAAAACATTATTGACAGAGGGGTTATTCAACTATATATCTGCTAAATACGGTGGCCAATAAACTAAAAAAAAGTCTTGAAAAGTAATAGGAAACCTTGAAAAGTAAAACAAAAAAACATGAATGTCCCTTATGGGCCACCGTAGCTCAAGAATACATGGGACTTCCTTACCGGCCCTTAAAATCTTTTTGGTTTAAAAGCGAAATTAATAATGTCAAAACGTAACGAAGCGACACGGCATAATTTCTCCTTTAATTATTATAAATGGCTGACACTTGTAAATGTATGTCAATTCGTTAAAGTCTAACATGACGTATAGAAAGCTATAAAATAGATGAGATTTGAAGAGGCTTATTTTTCTGTTACTCTTTGGTCTCAGTTAATCGGGTATTATTTTTGGTTGAATGTAAGTTGGCGTAAACGATTGGATTGTATACTACCGATGCTTAAACGACCCAGGAACATCAAAAAGGGCTAATGTAGCTGATAATACAGATTAATTACTTTGAAAGTATGATATTGCCTTTTCCATAGTGTTATCCCAAATATAACATTAATATGTGTAGAGACAACCAATTCGAAAATGACTGACGAACCTTTTTAACGCGGATATAATTTATGGTAAAATAACACAACGCAAATGCTTTCCGGATCATAACTATGATTAACTTAATGTCAATGTTTAAGGCGTTACAGTGATTAGCGGAAGTCAATAAACGTTCTGTCGTTTATGGCACTATCCTTTTGATATATCGGAGACTTCAAGGGGCTTAGCGTTTTCCAATAACTGTAAGGTCACGGCAGATCAGGTCTATGTTGCTGACGGCAGTTGGTCTCTCTGTACGTGTCGCGCTGTTAGTAGAATGTATCGAGCTTCTTTTAACACATGGAATATCACAGACGATTTATGACAGTTTCGCCGGTGTCATACTTTCTAGGCTTGGCATGAATAATATCTTTGTTACAAAAAAAAAAACGACAAAAAAAAAACAACGAAAAAAAAAAAATTAACTACAAAACAAAAAAACAGAAAAAACAAAAACCCCGATAACAAGCAAACCGTGGATGCAACCATTTACAGACAGGTCTTGACATTATTTTCCCGTGAGATACTGCTTGCCACTATAAATGCCGTATGACCTCCTCAACCACAGATTAACAAGCAAAGCGAGCAATGTCAAAATGTAAAAATCGCCGTGTGCTATAAGTTGCCATTAGAGAGTTTCCAAAGAAACCCTCTGAAGTTAAGAACGTGTGATGAAGTGATTAAGCGTTCTCCAGTAACTATATGGTCTCCGTAAATCTAGTTTTGATTACAGATGGCATTGGCTGTATTTGGCAGTTAACAATTTCACTCATTAATAGCCCAATAGAAATGATAACAGACTGAATAATGACTCAGTTATGGAGCTGCTGGCAACCAGACTGCTAACACAGATTAATTTATGTTGAATATTATACCTGTCGAAAGTCCTCTCGCTAACGACTATTATCTTAGTAAATCACGGATTGTTTGCCAATAGTATAGTCACATTCCACTGTAACTCTGTACGCGGCTACGATTCATGTCAATTTACTGTTCACATTCAAAACAACAAACATCACTGGTTGTTTAAATAACACAACCTCTGTGCAAAGGCAACACGACTAATAATGCTGTGTGACTGAATACTTACTGCTTTTAAATGTTTATTAGCGAGGCAGTTAAATTCGCCAAAATCCACTAACAATATTTATGTATAGGCGCCTTATACAAAGAATCGTGGTTAAATTGGCCATGTAACAGAGATCTGGTGTCGCGTCAGTCTATAATACAACTAACGGAACTGTGTCTGGCATCTTATTTGTTTAGAATAACATAAGATATTATGGATATTCAACTTCTGGTATATTTTTGGAGCAACGTTTCAGCCTAGACGCTAAGACCGTTTAAGTATCTAGGCCGAAACGTTGCGCCAAACATATACCAGAAATTGAATATCCATTATATCTTATGTTATTCTAAGTGTCTCGACTTCTAAATGCATCTTACAGGTTTATGTGTTGGCGTATAAACGTCAGAGTATTTCACTAATATGACGAGTTTTTGTTGCCGGTGTCTAGTAATAAACCAGAACGAAACATAGTTAAAACCACGTTGCGATCTCCGCAGCCAACAAAGAACTTCCATATAAACGTATGGTCTACAAGGCGATTCGAACCTATGTCGAGTACAGTGTGGTGACTCAGCAGTCTAACGCTCAAACAATTGAACCACGGCACTGCTACGTTTCTGGCATCAGAACGCTATCAAGTGCATAAATCCCACAATTCGCTATATTTAAAAATCTAATCATGACGAGTAATGCGCTTTTACATTATTTGTTTAGCCAGACACTGCTTAAAGTTTCCAGAAGGAGCATTTGATTTCAACACAACCTAATTAATGCTAAACCGAATAAGCGTATTAAGACATTACATGCCATTCCCTAATTATTATCACTGACAGGCTTTAGTAATTAAATCTGTAGTCGATAAAGTCTTTGACGTTTAGGCCCTCTGGCTAAGGGCAGTATGTTTCCAAATTACATTCAAACAGTCATACTTAGCACCGGAGGAAAATTATCTTTCCAACAGCAATTACATTTAAGTGACTTCACATTTTTGGGTTGTGTTAAGAATCGCCGTCGGTTGTGGAATAGTCTGTCGTCATATGAGTAAAATACCCTTGAGCACGGCGTTAAACACCAACCATCAATCAATCTTTGACGTTTAGAACAGCTATAAAATAGAGGAAATGTAAAGTGGTTACCTATGTATGGCTTCAGTGAATAAAGGTGTGTTTGCAATAACTGTTTATTAAAATTAAATGGGTTATCAACGCCGTTTACCTAGAAAATCATCAGATGCAATATTGAGCACAACTGGTCTGGAACACAATAAGCCGACAACTCTTGTGTTCATTAAAATGAATCAACGCGAAGGGACGTACATATAGGCCTATTCTGTCCGATAACAATATTAATGCTGTCAGCCAAGGTTAAGTACATTTGCTGAGCCTTATTACAGCCAAAAAGTGGAAATAGATATGGTTGATTGATTGATTGGGGTTTACGCAGTACGTCATGTTATTTCACTTCACTTCATTTTATTTTATTAACCAGAAGTATGTTTAAATACAATAAAACATCATCATTTAATAAACTTGTCATTTGGTTATAAATTTATGCATTTATAAGTCAAGCTACTATCTGGATGGAACAGATAGTAGCTTGTAATCCCTTGTAAGTATAAGAATTGAGATATCTGACTGATACATGTCTTTAGATTGAGTTGTCAAAGACTGTAGGTAATATACATATATACATATGGTAGCACGTGATGTGCGACAAGTGTAAGTCTCACCCGTTGTTTAAATTCCATCTAATAGGTACTCTTTTGCTTTTGATTGAAAAAAAGAAGTAGAATTGTGTTGTTGCAGATAGGTTGGTAACCTATTCCATTCAATTGGTCCAGATATCTTACAAGTTCGAAGTGAAAAGTTCGTGCGATGGAAAGGACGATACAAGTTATTTGTAGCTTCTCTAGTGGGGTATAAATGAACTTCAGCCTGTCTAATAAAGTAAATATTGTTTATTGTTTATTTCCCGATGCTAGATCAACAGGACTATATGTCCCAATTACAGATCATTGGCCAGCTTTTATTGTGGGAGGAAAACTGGGTAGAACCCAGAAAACCCACGACCCTCCACTGGTAGCTGGCAGACCAACCCACATATACAGTCCGAACGAGTGGTTGAACTCGCGGACTCAGATGAGGGGCGTGCCAGCTCAATGTGTGAAGCGACGCCGCCAACACAGAATACGCCAAATTCATTTTCAGGGCAAAAAAAGGACTCCACAACAAATCAGCTTCTAGATGCCCCTAGGCTCAGATAGCACCAGGGCGCAGTGTTAATCGAAGCACAAATGGTCATAATTCCTCAGCTAAATATTATTGCCGGCAGAATAAAAGTCGCCATATAGCTTTGACTCGATGGACTCACTGACGTTTTGAACAGCGATATACATGTAATATAGCTAGGTGATAGGAGTCGTTGCTTAACCATCCTCCAATATCTCCAACGTCTCAGTGCATAAAGATGTATTTGCTGACTGTATATTGGCATTAAACGGTTTTACAACACGCATCTCCGTTCTGTGTCCAGTAATGGTAAACATAAGAACCACAAGCGTTCTAGACTGATAAACGACAACCTAATAATAGAGATTGTCTGATTGGAGTTCTACATCTTTCTACAAGTCTATTAAATGTGGTAGTATTGGTCACCAGGTGCGTTGGTAGCACGTTACATATATCGGTTATCATGGCTGTTAACGTACAAAACCACCCTCATGGATAACACAGATGAGATATTGGACAAAACAGGCATAGAAAACACGAAGTAGGCGACTGTCTCTTCATTAAAAATAAAATAAAATACAAGCATACGATTTCTGATAAACGCTTTGTATACAACTGTAATTCGATCAAATTGTTTTACTGTTATTAAAAGAGCGTGATGGCGCACCTTACATACGCTATACTCTGCGTTGTGGTTTCCTTAATATCTGTTTGATTAAAACGTAAGCCAAAACTAGAAACTAGACTCCGGTCAGCCTCGGGGAGTTTTATCTAAAAAAAAAAGAAAAGTAGAAGGCCGGATAGCTGAGTGGTTTAGGTGTCCGGCATTTACTGATGACGATTCGGTGCCTGACTCTGAGGGCTTTGGAGCCGATTACAGCAATGGTCTCATCCTACAGAATTGTCTAAACTAGAATCTGTTCAGATAGGGTTATCTTGGAAAAAAATAAAAATACTCAGTACTTGGTTGTAAAGGGAAACACAGTGCTAGAAGGTTAGAGTATGGCTGATTACCACAACCACTGGAATTAATAATGACTGTTCCGAATACGGCGCACTAAACTCTCTCAGGAAATCTCAGTATTTGCATTGTCAACTTAACGTTATTACAATATACAAGAATAATGTCCTTTCCCGAAGTAGATCTAGCCAAATTTATAGTTGTGAGTTATACAGTTTGTCCTCTATACAGTCAGTAGCCCATAACTCACTGGGATCACCTGGATTGAAAGGTAGACTGGCAATGTAAAATAAACTATCAGACAAGTTGCTTAGGTAGTCTGTCAGGTTTGTATGCCAGCTGCGATCGGTTAACCGTTAAGGTGCTGGAAAAAAAATTACAAGTTATACTGAGATCTTAACAACCCGGTGAATTTGCTCCTTATACCACCGGATTTAGCGACTAGATGTCGCAATGCAGTTGAATTTTATTTGTGGCTTTACACCAATGGGATCACGCCGTAAAACACGATTTTTGTATGTTAAAATTATGTTATTGTCATTGTATGGCAGTTAAGGCCATATTGCTACTGAAACATACGCCACACACATTGCCAATGTCTGGGAGGTTCTTATTGAACTTTTTTCTATTTAGCCATCTATTGTGCATGAAGGCAGGAAATCGTAAATCAGTTCTACCAGACTTGAAGTTGACAATTTCCCTGATGCTCGAGGGGATCTCAAAAGACCCCAAAAATCCACTCGGCTTGTTTGCTATTAGTGTCGAGAATGTACTGTACAGGAGTATTTTGTGGATAAATTGTAAATCCTCTTCGTTAAATTGAGCGTAGTAACGGCTTGTGTAAGACGCAGTCAGTTCTTTAGACGTTCTTTAGCACGACGCTAATGGGGCTTGCATGTTTTGAAATAAACAGAATGGCGACGGTAAAGGTAAATATACCTTTGGAAAACTTGTCTGAACGTATAATGAAACAGCGGTTTTGAATGTATAGGTAAATTATATTTTGACATTGTCAGCGTAGGGAAAGCGATAGAAAAGGCGCTAACACAAACCTGTTATGTGCAAGGTCAATGCTTTTATAGGTGTGTTAATTGATTTGTCAAAAGAACAGAAATTTAACTTTTAATGAAATTCAACTTTTCAACTATTCACTTAAGTAGACCATTTGCTTGATACATGGTTAATATACTTCACAATAGTTAATGATGTCCCACTTTAGTTTCTCCATTTGTTGTACAGCATCGAACACAATGCTAAATTGCCACAATGGATTATTGACACATCACTCCTGATACACTGAGGATTCGGCGTCATACTACTCGGTGTATACCATCACTACCATGGTATAGAAAAAAGTAACAGGTATTTGTTTATTAAATGGTAGATTTACCGGTCAAACACAATGACACTCATAGCAGGTCTAATTACATAAAAGATAGGTTAATCAGTACGCCAGTCAATAAACGTTTAATATTGCCCGGGTTTATGTAGACTAGTATATTTTCCATGTTCTACAAGAATGGCCTTCTCTTTCACCGTCTTGTCATCCTCAGGAATATTATTGAACGCACATCCCCACTAAAATATTCCTGATAGCATGGGATCAGAAATTATAAGTGTATCAGACACGACAGACTCATCGGTCGAACACACCGATAGTAGTAGTAGGCCTAAATACATAACGATGAGACAAATCAATACATACATAGTCTCTATAAAAGTTTAACCAAGACAACTCTACTTGAATTAGAACTTTCGGTTTCTTTTTGTGCCGAGTTTCGCTGTCGATGCTTGTCTAGTGTTGTTACCTAATTGGTCCAATGTCTTAACTCCCTTCGGAGAATTCAAGATGGCGTCTTAAACAAAGTAGTAGAACAATAGTTAGTAGCCGAGGAAGGTATTTGTGCTACAGGTGTGCTTGTGGCGTATAAATA
>JAVFBZ010045946.1:2292-22923 GCA_032466195.1 Katharina tunicata
AAGCAACAACAACAAAAAACGTGTTCAAAGTCAACCATAAGTCTCTGAGTACATTTGTAATGGATAGGTTTACTTTCACATCATATTACATGTGATAATCCATAGGCTAATTAAGCAACAACAACAAAAAACGTGTTCAAAGTCAACCATAAGTCTCTGAGTACATTTGTAATGGATAGGTTTACTTTCCCTGTCAACTCACCTCACAACCTGCTGCCAGAAAGTCTGCAATCTTTGACATGGGCACCAGGTAGGCAATATGAGGTTTGCCAGTGGTAGCAGTACCCCAGTATATCTTTACATCTCTCTCCTTGAGAACTGCTTTGATTTTATCTTCACCAATAACCTCCTACAATAGACAAAACATGATACACTTGTTGATTATGTCTTATTTTAATCACAAGAATATATAACAATCTGAGACTGAGTGAGACTGTGAGTCATATACAGTATTACAACATACCAGTTTTATGATGATCAGATGGCAATGTTCTGTGTTCTGTAGCTCACACTGAATACCATGCATTTGTAGTAAAATATTCACAACAATAAATGTCAAACTTTTTGTCATAAATATGTTGAGTTTTCAATAATTTAACATATTTTTTAGTACAATTTATCTTTTCAAAATCATTGATTGATTAACTGATTGATGGAATTGATTAATTCCATGTTCTAGGGTATTTCACTAGGTAGCTGTACCAACAACTTTATATAAAACTTGATGTCACTTCCAGCCTGTCCAGTGTTAACTCTGTTGCAAAGATAATGTCTCCCCAGCATTAAGTATGACAACATGAAGCAAGTTCAAAACATGCTGCCCTTGTCCAAGGTGCTCACCCAGCTGTAAAATACATGATTGATTGACTGGTGTGTAAAGTCGTGCTCAAGGGTATTTCACTTATATATGACGGGGTGTATTCCAACATAAGACGGCAACTCACAACCAAAATGTGATGTCACCTAAGTGTTGACACTGTTGAAAGAGAATGTTCCTCCAGTGCTTAGTATGATTTTGTTTGATTTGGGTTTTTACGCCATACTCAAGGTTTCACTTATATGATGGCGTGCCAGCCTTATTGGTGAAGGAAACCACGATAAACGACACTGGCAACATGCAAGACAGGACAAAACATGTACATTTATAACTTAAACAAAACAGGCATCCAGTGTCCATCAGTTCAGAGACCACCTGGGCACAGGAAGCTCCCACCCAACCACCTGCAGTGCTAAACTTTGAATGAATATAATTGGAAACAAACATCTCAAATTACAGCTTCACTTGGTTCTAAAATTTTTTATAAGGAACATACCTGTAGATTTCTTTTGATAAGTGCAATTTTTTCGTCCACTCCTAAAGTATTTTCTTCATTTAGAGCCATTTTCAACAAAATCTGAAAACAACCATAAATACTTTCTTTAAATTGGGAATTAAATAATTTTATTATGAGAAGATGAAATGGCCGTTCTTCACAGTTAAATGAAAATGTGCCAAGAATCTTGAAAAATGTCGCCGATGTTTACCTCTTTTTGCATGGGAAATAAATACTGCCTAAAACAATTCAAATGGATATAAGATGAACAAGAAGGGCTTATTGTTGTCTCCACTCAATCACTATCAATGTGTATCACATGCATTGCTTAACATTACAAACTAAAGAAACAAACAAACATAGCTCCAACAGAAGTGATTGACAATTGATGAAACTACTTTATTGTCAAAGAAAATGACTCTGATAAGAATTGTCACAAGCAGAGATATGTACCTAAAAGATGGTCATTATATGTTAATTTAATAGTGAAAGTAAAATACTCTATGTTGTACAATTCAAATGAAGACTTATCAATGAAAAACAAGTAGACAAAAAGGAAAATTTACACCAAGATATAATGGGTTAGTTTCCTAACATGATTTTGTCAAGATCTACCAATTCCATTTTTCGCAAATAAATCAATATATTTATTAGCCGCAAATTTAATACACTAACGAATACTAGGCATTCGCTCGTCTACTCAGTGTTATTACAGTCCACACACGAGCAGACGAGTAAACATTATCAATCAAAATATTATCTTCATACCTGATTATATTAAAAATCGTATAACCTTCTTGTCTGTGGACCCCTCAAACAATTCTGAATTATAATCCCAAAGATCTGCGCTTAAACATGAGAATATGATATGACGCAACATATGTGAAAGGCAGCGTGGCGACCAGCGGAAGCGGAAACCACAACACCATCACTACCAGGATAACTGAGAAATCGTTTTATTTATGGAAACTATTTTCACATACAACAAAGGAGATAATCAAGCTTGTAGCGTTACTTCGTGTGACATAACGTATTCGAAGTGAGTTTGAATACATCAAGAACGTTTGGTAAGGATTTGTATGAGATATGGCATTAATGTGTGTAGCACAAATACTGATTACTCCTCGTACGATTTAGCTGACCCAAGTGTCCAAGCACTTATTGGACTTTGCTTTCTGGCGTGATTGGATACTTGGTGAAACAGTTCGCTGACATCTGACGTGCTATTAAGGGAATTGCGATCGAAAGGCATCGTCAACTAAAAGTTCGTGTGAAATTCGCATCCACCAATGCAAAACTGTCTGAGTGTAACAATTTAATCGCACAGATCTCGGTAAATAGGTAAGATCACGCTCTGCATCAGCTGTTATTGTGGGACCATACATTTGTAGTCCCAAGTAACAATACTCACAATATTTCAAATGGTGAGTCCAATGGAGAGCATGGGCTCAAAACCGTTCAGTATATTCAGGATGGATTTGTCCCGGCAAATATTGTAAACAACCAACAACCGTACCGGTATATCCAAATATATTGACTCCAGTCACAGGTTGAGGGCCATTTTGTCAATTCTATAACGATGAACTTTCACCATTCCTCGTCTTGTCTTCGGGATGGATTTGACCCGGCAAATTTAGAAAGCAACCAACAACCCTATTATATCGGGGATGTGCAGTGGCTGTGTTGTTGAACTTTGGACTACGGAGCCCCCTTCACTGTATCCGGAATAGGTTTGATCCTCCATGGGGACCTTAGATATATAAGGGAAGTTTTCCGGTTGCTGCGAAGTTTGCGGGTGGTTTTTACGAGGTTTCTTCCCGGCTTTCCATCATACTCCGTCAATGCAAAGTCGTCTTATAGGTGAAACTCTTGAGTTAAAAACCAATCTTACAAAAAAAACAAAAAACGTATATATATATCCAAAATATTCACTCTAGTTGCAGGTTGACTTTCACCCTACCTCATCTTGTCAAATAAGCTATAGCCAAATTCAAGCTGTGGGTGTGCCGTGACGTCACTTTGTGGGCTATCTAATCTGTCCCATTTTAAGATCTATGCTTTCTGCGTTTTGAAGTATATTTGCATGCGGTACGTAACCTGGAGAGGGTGGTTCTATGGGAGGAGCATATCTAGCGTCCATGATAGCTAAAGATATTCACAATATCACAATTTACCATCTTAACAATTTCTACTATGAGAAACCTGGAGCTCTTACCTTTGATATATTAGGCTCCCATTCCGTTATCTAGTGAGATCAGGTTAACGGCCCACACGTTACTATTTATTGTTTTTGTATGACTTACAATTATTAAAGTTAGCCGGAGCAGTACCGGTAGTGAGTGTTCCAGTATCAGTTTATAATGAGGGTGTAGTTCGGGACAAACTGTAGAATTGGTCCAACACTTTCAAAATGATCCCTGAAGCTAATTAGTTATTAAAACTAATCGTTAACCTACCCCTAAAACTAAACCTAACCCTGAACCTCAAGGTAGAAAAAGTTTGGGGAGTTTTGTCGCCACCCCTATGGCAGTCTATAGTGCAGTGAACAATTTTGTATTGATTCAACTTACTTTGTATCATTTCAGTCTTGCAGGTTGTTGGCTCGAGCTACATGTAGCCTTCTGTGACCTGGTGCTTTCTGAATTTAGGGGCGCCAGGAAGTCGATTTGTTGTGGGGTCTTGTCGTATTGAGTCGTGTCTTTTTTTGTTGCCAGTGTTGTTGAGGGTGGTTACCTTCACCCATTGGGCTGACGTTAAGTTTATGAATTTCTGGCCATATAGGAGTGAAATAAACTTAGTTCAGCATAAAAACCCAATCATTCAGTACTTCCTTCTCTCTCTTTGGTTTCTTTTCAAATTAGGCGTAAAACACCTATCAGTCAGTCAGTTTTCTTTTCTTGTTTCATTATTTGCATGATTGTGGCTTCCTACGTGAAGTTTGTCCTGTCCTTGATCCGCATAGTATTTACCCGAACTCAAAATGAGGGTGTCTCAAATCACAATTTTCACAGAAACAGGTTGTCTCATTTGACAGTTCCCTATCTTTCCCAGGTTAAATTTGATTGAAATCAGGTGTCTCAAATGTCTTCTAGCTAACACTATAGCCTATAGGCCTACTGACCCGTGGATTCCATGTCTGTTGGCAGTGATGTGAGGCTGATTACTTCACCCAATGGGCTTGTACGCCGTCATATGAGTGAAATAACCTTAAGTATGGTCCAAAACGCCCAATCAACAATAAAGTTTTGATAATGGTATGTACAAGGCTTTCTTAACTTTGGTGCAAGAAATATTTCTTATTTAACTTCCCTTGCCTCTTTGCACTAGTCTAAATGCTAATATGTCACACCCACAATACACATGTAGGTCAGCTGCCATCCAGCTATGAAAGTTGTGTGTCCACTTTCTTTACCTGGATTATTGTTGTTCTTTGTGATTTAAATACAAGTAAAAAGGTAAGGGAGCATTTTTTTTGTCAATTCAATTCACTTAGACACGTAACATAACTTCCTTATTTATACGACTCTTAACGACTCTCCAGCCCTGGCTGTCTGACAGCCAATTTCTCCAGATTGCCTAAGACTCTATCACCATCAAAGTAATTGATTTGAACACATTGCATATAGATTGATCACCTGTAGTTCAACTTTTGTTAAGATTTATAATCCCATTCACCCTTCACCCCTTTTACTTTTTGTAAAATGCATACGACTATCAGTGACTTCACCAGCCAGAAAGTCATTAGAGTTGTGTAAATACAGGCCGGAACTGTGGAAGGCACATGAAAAACGGTATCCCACAGACGACATAAGGACATTTTTTACTTTGAACTTTTTTAATAGCTCTTGAGTTTCATTGTTTAGTTATCACCTCGAGGTTTATCATCTAGGTGGAAACTAAAAAAAGAGCATTTAAACCATGTTGTGAACAGCGCTTCACTTTTACGCACATTCAATGAGTGATAGACAATGTGCTAGTGTTTCGTTGTTTAATTAAGGCTGGTTATTTGTAGAAAATAAACACCTGTAACTCTTTTTAATCATATTTATTCATCATGTTTCTTGTTCTTGCGGGTGGAGGGCTTTAAAGCAGATTTTTATGGGGTCTGTAGTACACTACATTCTTACTTGTTTATTTATTTGATTGGCGTTTAAAGGTTGCATTAAAAGATGTGGGTTTTTTTGTTGGCTACTGCAGAGATATCAAGGTGTTTTTTATGACGTTTCTTCTCTTTATTCCTCCATAGTCAATGCAAAGTCAACATGTAAGTGAAATGAGTATGGTTATAAACAGTATCAAATAAATCAAAATCCCTTCGGTTAAGTACATGTAGTTCAAGTTCCACAATTTGGTGACTTGATACAATATTTGTACAATAAATATTACTGACCATTATGTACAGTTTTCTCCTTATTACTCCACACTTCTTTACAACGAATGACCCTGTTGATGCAAACTATTTGGTGTTGAACAGCTGTGGCTACATGTCAAATAATGATTTAAATGTACCTGTAGCTAGCTAGCTATGGATGAGTCTCGAACAAAGATAATAACGTGTTTTGTCTTCTGAAATTTTATGCTGGTTGACAGTGATATGGTTGAATGTAGTAAATATGTTATTTTTGTACCTCAGTAACATTTAAAATGACTTTGTGATGGCTCAAACACCTGTTGCAGAATGAATTCTGGATAAAATTTATTTGATCTGCACACACGACCTGAAACTGTATGTTTGTACAGGCAATCATATTAAATGCAGAGTTCAGTGCTTTTTTGTACCATTATTGTATAAAAAAGAGCGGAAAGTCAAAGTACTGAATAGTGATATATTCAGATGTAGCCTAGTAGAGGACTGCTGTGTTTAATCGATTCTCATTTCAATTTGTCTATCGTTATGGTAACCACAGGTTGTAGTCATTACTAGTATATTTATAATGTCAATCAAATACACTGAATAATATTCACTACGGTATTATTTTATTTTATTTAATGACTTCCTTTTTCAATTTCTTTCAGAAATAAACATGGGTTTGTGGTCGCAGGTAAAGACGTGGTTTGTTCTGCACCTCCTGATTGGCTATGTGTTTGTCTTCAGTGGGCTCATTGTCAATTTTCTCATGCTATGCTCCTGTGTTATTTGGCCATTTGACAAATTACTATACAGGAAAATCAACTGTATGCTGGCATACTCACACTGGTGTCGTAAGTACTTTTTTTATTTTCAGAAATTGTCAAAACATGAAGTTTATGTTAGACTTTTGTTAGAGTTTTAAAAAACATGTGAGTTTATGTTAACATGAGCATGATGAGTGTGTTCAGGTATTAGGTTTCCTGATACTAGGGGCTAGCCTTTGTATTATTCTTCTTGAAGCTATTTCAAGATGCGGGTGGTTGGGGGGGAGCCTCTGTGCCCTGGCGCTCTCTGAGCTAAGGGCCACGAGAGGCTGATTTGTTGTGGTGTCCTGTTTTGTCCTGTTTTGCATGTTGCCAGTGTCGTTTATGGTGGTTTCCTTCACTGATTGGGCTGGTACGCCGTCATATAAGTGAAATAACCTTGAGTATGGCGTAAAACCCCAATCAAACAAACAAACAAACTATTTCAAGATACTTAGTTCTTCAGATTCTTTTCACTGTTACATGTAGTGTACAAGTACATGTTAGTCATATATATATATTAACAAACTTACCTATATATCCAAATCTAAACTTTTCCACAGATCAACGTTGTGTAGACGTGTACTGTGCTAAGGACGGCTGCATAGTTTGCCGAAATATAGAATAGACATCACGAATTCAATATTCTGAGTTTCTGTTTTATCTTATTCTAACAATCGACTCACATACATATTTGTTTTAGAGTTCACATTTTTAGCCCAGTGGTGGTCACAGAGTGATTGTGAGATGGTTATCTCCCCTGAAGATGAGAAGTTTGTTGGTAAAGAACACGCTCTGATTATTATGAATCATAAATATGATATAGACTGGTTGATGGGCTGGATCATTGCAGAGAGATATGGAATGTTAGGGGTAGGTCATATTGTTGATGCATCTAATACTGTGATGCTTTGGCCCTCCGGCTTAGAGAAGTATGTTTTGAGTTTAATCTCACATCCAAACTGTGATACCTAGCGCTGGAGGAACATTTTCTTTCGAGCAGAGCTAACAAGTGACTGCACATTAGTTGGTTCCACTGTCACTGCTTACTGTTGGATACACCGCCATCAAATAATTGTAATAAGCCTCAGCAGGGGGTTAAACACTAATCAATCAATCAATCAATATGTGATGCTACATGTATGTTGACACAGGCACTTGTTTTTAAAAAAAAATCCCATTCTTTTATCTTTATACCCTAATTCTTCTACCATTTCACCCCCTCTGAGTGTGTAGGTCGAATAGGTACCATAAAGTTAGACCACAAGCAAATCTGGGAAAAGGGCCTAATTCAATTATAATTAATTAATTTATTATTATAGCCTACTGTATAACTTATTTATTAGCCTCTGTGCCTGAGATTTAACAAGTTAGACTGACTGAAAGTCTTATTGTTACAAAAATCTCAGGGGGTGAAAAGGTTGAAGAATTAGGGTAACACATTATATACATACACTGAATATGTTTTGTTGAACGTTCTGCGATGAGCCTCTGGGGCTCACCCAGTCAGTAAAAGCCCAGGCTTTGCTAGCAAGAGTCCCAGGTTCTAATCTATATAAGTATATCCCGTTGGGGGCAAGCAATGTTTTCTTTTTTCACAATACATTTACACAAAAATATAAAACATTCTATATTTTGAAGCGGGTGGTTTGGTGGGCACCACCTGGGCCCTGGTTCTCTCAGAGCTAAGGATGCTGATTTGTTGTGGTGTCCTGATTTGTTAATGTTATGGAAATGTTTTGTCCTGTCTTGCATGTTGCCAACATCGTTTACAGTCGTTTCCTTCACCCATTGGGCTGACACGCTGTCATATAAGTGAAAATAACCCCAATCAAACAAACAAAATCGTGTTGCCAGCCTTGTTTAGAGTGGTTCTCCAGATTGGTCTGGTACACAGTATAATAACCTTAAGTGTGCCGTAAAATCTCAAGCGAACAAACTTTATTAAGGACATTTGTTTGGTGATGGACAAGGATTTATTTATAGTTACTTTCTATACTTGCTGAAAGATAGAGATTTGATCAATTTCAGGGTTCAAAGGTATATGGCAAACAGATGCTCCAGTACGTCCCACTGATTGGCTGGGCCTGGTACTTCACAGAAAGTATTTTCTTGAAGCGCAATTGGGAGGAAGATAGACAAATCATAATGAGAGACCTGAAAAACCTGACAGACTTTCCAGTGAATTATTGGGTGACAGTGAGTGACAATTTTAGTATTAAGAAGTACTGTGTATAAAATATGATATTTTTCATAAAATTACATCACGATTTTTTCAGTTATATATGCATTAAACCCTGTATTTTTACAATTTTAAGTTTATTACCGATATTTATAGTTCAAAATAATTTTTATAGTTTGAATCCCCATGTCTGTTGAAGCTATACATACATATAGGGTTTCGATGAAAATTGTCCATAATGTACATTTTTTTGTTTTCTGTTGTTTTTTTTTTTCTGTCCAGCAAATTGTCCTCTATTTGTTTGGTGATGGATGTATAACAGTAGCAAATACACAGTACTTGGTTCATTGAGCAGTGTGTGTGTAGCTTTGTGAGGGGCATAACCGCACACTGCCTAACTTTATTTTCTGTTTAATAATTTTTTTCTTCTTGTTTTGCCATTGCTTTATGTTACTTACCCATTAGGCTTGAGCTGAATTTTACAGTTTTAGTTTTCTTTGTTTCTTTAAATATTAACTTCAAATGTAATATTTAGACGGTAAATTAAAATATTAATGATAACATAACTGCTAATAGGACAACTTATGAACAAAGTTTACATGTACCTGATTAAAGATATTTAAATTGGAAGATATGCCCCTTTCCCCCTCCCCCCTCCCCATCATTCCCCCGCCCTTTTGACTTCTTGAAGTTTTAGACCACCTTCCTATGTTATATTGAACAAGGAGCACCATGGGCTGATTTGTTTTGTGTGCAAAATCTTTGGACATGTTTTTCAAGGAACAAGATTTAGATATACATATTTGGTGCCCTCTGGCTAAGGGAAGCTTGTTCCAAGCCCTGTCATGTTGTCTTTCTTACACTGGAGGAACATAAATTTTCCAGCATTGGAAAGTGCTTCACATCTTATGGATGGGATAGTCTGCCATATAAAAGTGATTTATTAATGAATGCATGAATGCCAGGAATTCTACTTGCCTAATAGATAAGCTGGTTAGTTTGATTCGATCTGATTATTACCCAGCTATTAACATAACCTCAAGACTTACCAACCCAATACAACCCATACTCACATAATCAGATTATTTGGCTTTTGACGTTATTAATTTTCCCTGAAAATTAGATAGTATTTTGAATTTTTTAACAAAATTAGTTGTTTAATTCAATGTACATGTAAGGATAGCTGAGCTGGATAGCTATATATATACTTCATGATAGGGGCAATATTTTGTTTTGGTTTGTGTTCAAGGTCATTTCTATGGATTGCTTTAACAAATTTTGTTGCCTTGCTCGAGTCATACTACATGTTCAAGGATGTCGCTTAAAGGAATAGAATATGGACATTAACCAGCTGGCGAGCAGCTAATTTTACAAATGTTTTTCCGAAACAATATTTAAAAACAAATTTCATCAGCAAAACCATGATATAGGTCGGCTCACTTTTGTTGAGTGGCTGTCTTGGGTCATTATTTGTTAGATTTACGTGATGTTTTAGACAATGTCTAGAATGCCCCATGTTTGTTAACTAAACGTAGTGCTTTTGCTCGGTGAACCCCTCCAATGTACTACACAGGTTAGACATATAGGAGAGAAGTTTGTTGGTTGCTTTGAAGATCACTTGGTTGTGTATAGCCGGCTTCTTGGCTGGCACCTAAAACAGTCAGAATACAAGATGCCATATTATATAAGTGAAATACTCTTGAATATATCTTTAAACGTCTAGAAAACAAGCAAACAACCATTTGAGTAATTGTTCTAGTTGTGTGAATAACTAGTGTTAACCCCTCACCACCACTAACCCATACCATTAATACCGAACACCTGCTCACAACCCGTATTGTCCAAGAAAAAAATGTTGTTTGAATTTGAAAATGTTAATGAAATAGATTTCAAAAACTGTATTTCTGACAATGTTTTTCTGTGTTAACTTTATTTCTGGAGTTTAGATTCTACTGTTTTGTGAGGGAACACGATTCACAGAAGATAAACATCGACAAAGTATGGAGGTGGCCAAACAAAAGGGCTACCCTATTTTAAAACATCACCTTTTACCCAGAACAAAGGGCTTTGTCTTAACCATGCATGGCCTAAAAGGCAAACGTAAGTTTTCTATAAACAAAGTATTAAATTATTAACATAAACATCTACTGGACAGTGATTTTCAATATTTAATTGAAAGGAGTGATAGCCATTGCCTTAGTGATACTCTTTTTACTCTATTATACAAGTTTAATTCACTAGTTTTTTTTTATTTCTTAGTGTTAAATTGTTAATGCTATATTCAGCAGCTATTGAAGTGATGTTGATGAATAAAATTAAGTGGCTACAAAGTGCTTGTAGGAAATATCTTAAAATATTTTTTTTTAGTTATGATGTTGTTTTGTCTCTCTGTGTTATGTGGGTGTGATAATTAGTAGTGATAGAAATATTGATATTGAGCAGCTGGAGCTAAATATATTTATCTTCATCAATCTTTTGCTCACCGACAGGCCGGAGCTTGCTGTATTCTGGTGCTCTCGGAGCTATGGAGCATCAGGAAGCTGATTTGTTGTGGTGTCCTGTTTTGAGTTTGTTCCGTAGTGTCCTTGTGTATTGTCAGTGAAGAGGGTTTGATTCACCCATTGGTCTGGCACGCCATCATGTGACTGAAATAACCTTTAGTACAGCGTTAAACCTCTATCAAACAAAAAAACTACTGTTGAATTACACACATAAAAGCAACAGCCATTTTAGCTTTTATCAGACTGATGATCTATGGTCTGCTATTTTTATTACCATTATGTAATTGATGGGAACAAACTGAAAGAACAAGACCTGTTTATTTTTAAGAAGTGCACAATCCTTGAAGCTTTATTATAAACACATGTAATAAGTTCTTTGATGACCTCATAATTCACTATACAACTGTTTTATCCGTAAGAAAAAATAAGTGAATATATGTGAAAATTTTTCCCCCTTTTACTGATTTTAAAATTTCAGTCTTGCTAATTTTGCTGCCATATGTTTGTTTACAGTTCCTGCAATTTATGACTGCACTGTAGCCTTTAAAGATGGAGCTGCTGAGCCAACTCTAATGAATATAATACATGGAAAGTCCTGCAAGTCACAGTTGCATGTTAGGTTGGTTTGTCTTAGAAATTATCATGACTTATTAAGCTGTTACGTTAGCCTATAAGTTAACAACATTGTATTCACCCTGAATCAGTAGTGAAGTCCTTGTGGTGACCATTTGGTGTGTCACTTGTCCACTTTGTGTTCAGTATGAAATGGATACCAGACCAAGTCTTATTTAAATATAATTAATTTTAAATTTCATGCTTGGTACAAACTTTCAAATTTACAAAAAGCAATATGTTTTTTGTCCCTCATTATAATATAATTATCCTAAGCTGATCAGTTTATTAACTTTAAAGAACTTTCAGTATCAAGCTTTTCAAATGGCCTTGTTTTCACAGGAGAATCCCCACAGAAGATGTTCCCTTGGAAACCGATGAACAGTGTTCTGATTGGCTGAGACAGTTTTATAAAAATAAGGTATACAGGGAGAAAACCTAATATAAAATTTGCCTTCAATATTTCAAAAACCCTGCTGTGCCAGGTCATCTCAATACAACAATTGTTAATTAAACATGTGCTATAATTTATGAATCTGGTCCAATTGTCTGAAACCTACAATAGATCAACAACAGTGAAATTTGTGTTTTTAACAGAAGCTAGTTTGGCTGTTTTAAAAGAAATAAAAAAAGAGTAAATACCAAAATCGGTTTGATTAAAACTCTCCAGGACTAAAAATAACACATTTTTTCTTGAAATTAATAATGAAGTGTTTGAACAGTGGTATTGAAACTGGTTATGCTTTAATTTTGCAGGATGATGTTTATGATGGTTTTATGCAAAAGGGTTATTTTGAGGGCCCCTGCCATCAAGCACCCAGACGGTGGCATGATTTAGTAGTCACATTAAGCTGGACAGTCCTCCTATGTGTGCCACTATTTTATTATATAGGCAAAGTGTTCCTATCTGGTACTATACTTCAACAAGTTATATTCTTAGCTATGGTTGGTTTAGGTAAGTTTGTTAAATGGAACTAATGGAAGTGAATATGTTATTTTTTAACCCATTTCAAACATATGGTATTGTCCTGGCTTCCGTCATGTTTACATTATGATATTACATTCATGCTGTCATTCTTAGCATTGGAGTGACATTATCTATCCAGCCAGAATTGTCTGTGTCTTGGTGTTCTCTGGGGTAAGGGACTTGTGGAAGTCAATTGTTGTGCCGTCACATTTAAAGTCATGTGACACCCTTATCTGTTTCCCAGCATCCTTGAGGGTGGTTCCTTCACACACTGGCATGACTCAGTGAGTGAAATAACCGTAAACAGGGAATAAGACCCCTATCAAACAATCAGCTAACACTTATATTGATGATCTTTCGGTTGTTTCTCGCTATTTTTTGTTGGACTGTATTGCTGCCATCTAAAGTTAAAGTTGAGTTAAAGCTTTGTAGAGACAATATTACATAATACATACTTAATGATGATTGTGGTGTGGCATTATGTGCTGTTAATTCCATACTTTGTCTTACTTCACCATGTAATGTTATAAGGGATCATCATAATCGTCATACTTAGCACTGGATGATCGTTATCTTTCCAACAGAGCTTATACTTGAAGCGACTCGTTGTGTTAGTTTGGTCGTCTGCAGTAAGAATACAAATACGAACATAAATACTTTTTTGGGCTGTCTAGAGTCAGCCGTATAAGTGAAATAACCTTTTACAACTTAAACCTAGCAAATCGTTTTTTCTTCTTATTTCCTTATTCTAAATGCCATTCATGCAAGCCAAAAAAATCACCTGTTTGTTTTCTTTTTCCACAGTGTCTATTGTAGTGAGAAAGATGATAGCTGTTACAGAAACCCATAGAGGCTCTCAATATGGAGTAAACGGCCTAAATGCAGAAAAGAAATCATCATAAGCCTTTATCACACTGATATCTAATCACACACATAAAATGATGTAAAAAGTATATTTTTATGCATAATCTTTTAACATTTCAAATATTTTACATATTGTGTTTTTGGAATTCAGCATAATATGTTTTGTAAATTTGTAATCTAGCCTCAGGATAGAGCAAGCAAAGCATTTACATGTATATGCAATATATATAATAATACAGCTTATAAATTTTGTACAAATATTATGGAGAGAAATCCATTTGTCCCCACGATAAAAAAATTAATCAAAAGATGATTTTTTACTGTTTTTGTTTTTATGTTATTTGAATGGATTTATTTGAAACAGTTTTTTTTTTCTTACATTTTTCGCAAATGAAAATCACTGAGGATATGATTTTTGCATCCACCAATAATGTGTATTAAAGATGTATTAATGATAACAACATATTATATATTAATAGTAATTTTTAAAAAAGGAATTGTTTTTTTCACTAATAAAAACCCAGGCTTTGCTTGAATTCTGAAGCATTTTCCATTTCCAAATATTGAACTTAATTGAGTGTGTCATATCATTATTTATGAATTATCTAGGGGACTTGGCAAAACGGTAAAATGTTGAAATTCAAAACCTTGTGGCTTAAGACTATTCTATGATATAGGCTTATAAAACTGATTTGTACATGTAGTAGCCCCCTCTGAATGCCTTCTGTGTTTTCCATCTCTTAATGATTTAATATCAGTCATTAGAACCTTGGCATTTCGTATTTCTACCTTTCAATACGAGAAAGCTTAAATCACTGCTACCATGTATCCATTTCTGCTTATTTGTGTAAAAGTTATTCTTGCTCAAATCTGTGGTGTTCACATGGCCCTAAACTTTGTTGGGTTTCTACTTCCCTGTCAAATACATAAACTATTGTCTTCAGTACAGGTTTTTATCATGTTGAATTATTTATTTTACTAAATACTAATCTCCTGCCTAAGCAAAAATTTATTTGCATAGAGAAGGAATATTTAATTTTATCTTTTATTTCTATCTAAGTTGATCATTGTTTTACTCTATGTTAACAGCAGGCCATTTAATCCGATTTGGGAGCATTTATTTCTTTTAATATGCCAATCTTGGGGGCATTTTTAGTTAATTATTATGTTTTATTATATATCATTTAATAATTTATCATGTGTTTTTTCTTATGTGTTAATGCTTAATTAAGCTAAGAGCTAAGGGTCATCGGGGAGCCGATTATATGAGTGAAATAACTATATGTTTGGCATAAAATCCTAATCAAACAATATATTATCAGCAGGGTTTTTGTATTAAAATTTGACAAACTTCTGTAAAAGGGAAATTACCGAACCATACAAAAAAACTGGTCATATAATTCTAGTGAATCTCGACTTGTTAGGCTAATTCAAGAATCCAATAGGTCTGAATAAATGCTATGTGAAGAAATTTAATAGCTATGTTTTATTTTAATTTTCTTATAATTTCTTATTGTGATATAATCCTGTTTTTGCGTAATTCTTGCGATTTTCAACGAAGATTTCCCTGGTGGCAGCTAGCTAGAGCCGATTTGTTGTAGTGTCCTGTTTTTTGTGTGTTTTTTAGTTCTGTAAATGTACTGCGGCGTCATGTGTCGCCAGTGTCGTTAAAGGTGGTATCGATAACCGATTGGGCTGACACGCCGTTAAATGAATGAAATAACCTGAAATACGGCATAAAAACTAAATGAAACAATCCAAGGAAGTCAATATGTCCTCAAAATATAAACCAAAAAAGCTGACATCTCAATCACATGGCAAGATTAGGAATCAGTCAAGAGTGAAACTCTTCTCTATACAAAACCCCGAGCGGGTGGTTGACTTAGTGTTGTGTAAATGTTTTGTCCCAGCCTCGATACGGTGGTGTCTTTCGCCAATTGGGATGTTTCGCCATCATGTAAAATAACCTTGATGACGGCGTAAATCCCTAAACAAACAAACAAAACCCCGAAGGTATAACAAGTCCACATGGATTCGAATGAAATCCAGTTAAATCTTGATTTTTAACGAGTCGTCCAATATTACCTTAATTTAATACGATCGAGTCAAAGTGAATCAATTTTTTTTAAATATAAAGTTTAATTGTAGCAACTATAAATGATTTTTTTTCCATTTAGCATGGGAATCCCCAGAACATTGGTAATTCAGATGTGTTGTGAACACTTAACCAGTGGTTTTGTTTGAAAGTTAACTTAAACTTGGAGTATAGTTCATTCTTTTAAGAAGAAGGACAGCATTGCTTGCCACCAAATTATACGCAACGTTATATAGCCGAATGCTGCATATAGAGTCGCGTGTTTGAGCACATTTATTTCACTGATTAGTTTTTAAGTTTAAAATTCAGCTTCTACCCATTTATATCTTTTGAACAATAAACGTTATAAAAACATAAGCTCTAAATGATGAATTGTATGATACTTACAAGCCACCGTAAGTTTGTTTTGTTTGTTTGATTGTTTTGTTTACGCAGTGTTCCAGGGTATTTTACTTATATGACGGCGCTGTATTCCAACAGTACAGGGCGAATCTTTACACATCCATAAAATGTTATGAGACTGTTGTGTTTTGCTGTTTGAAAGATAATGTTCCTCCAGTGCTAAGTATGACAGCATGAATATAATCTTGATACATACAGTCCATAGCCAGAGGGCCCCAACGAAAATACCAAAATATATATATTTGTGTTTAAGTAACGACATGTACGTACTTGCATTCTCAAATTCATCAGTTTCCAATAAATATTGTCTCCGGGTTATTAAACTAGCCGATAGAAACCAACACGACTGCATGAAAATATATGTTATAGTAATTTGAATCTGAGTAAATATTAGCTGTACACTTGTTTTGACTGGGGGAACGTTTTACTTTCCACTGGTATAACATTCCACAAAGACCCTCGCTGGGATCCATGTCATTGAAGCGTTATCATAATTGATAATTCGATCCAGTTGATCCCTTGTTTATTTGGAACAAGCACGAACGTAATTTGTATGGGTTTGTTGCGCCTTTAGCTGTTTAGCTATATATGGCGACCCCTCTCTAGAATTCATTTGGAAAGTGTGACCTATAACAGAATGACTTGCTTTATTTGATCTGCTTCATTTATTTCCCGAGATTGCCAGACGTCTCGGTCACCAAATACAGCTATGGAGACAAGAAAACATTTCTGGGTGAATACTATACGGTCATTTATAAATTAACTGATCAAAGTTTGTGTTTACTGGAGTTCTGTATAGCAGTTACTTTAAAAGGTAGTTACTATAGCTTGTTAGGCCTTAGGTGCAGAGCTCAGTATCGTTATTAGTCTGCTACGTAATCAATATATAACGATACAGAATAGTACTGAATAAAAACGTGTAATTTAGGTAGGCCTATATCGGCTATATGAATTGGAACAGCTATAGAATCTCGCTGTGTGCTTTAAGTATCTTTGCTGATTTCAGATGTGGTTAACAGAAATCCCTTTCTGGTTTGGAGAATGTATATTTCCAAAAGATACAGAGTGTCAACTTTTTAATTCCGTAATAGACGATTATGGCATTTACCCTATTGGTCAGCACCAGGGTCGGTATATAAATTTCAATAATCAGACCTCATGACGAACGTTACGACAGTTTGTCCAACAGAATAGACAAGCGAACAGGGCGTTATCGACACTACCATTGTGCTCATTGGTATATCATACACCGACAAGTGTAGACAGGGTCCAGTAATTGATATTGTATCTGACATTCTGTTATTATTGTTAACACCACTGAAGGCCAATTTGAAGGACCACAGAGGCTCAATTCCTATTGGCTTTTAACCCACGACTGCCTGCATGGGCCTATGGTGTAGACAACGAAACGAAAAGGAAAATCATGAATACTTCAGATGCGTAAATTTTGCTATGTTATTGTGGTGTAGAATGCGGTTACGTCCAGATCCTGGATTCTCTATCCTGTGAAGATCAGTTAATTCAAGTATTACATCGGCGTCCGGGAGAATCTACAGACAGTCCAGATGACGAATATATGTCTACCATTTATAATGTGAACAACATAGAAACATTTCGCTGCAGCTGCAACGCAGACGATTCCGACACAACCACAATTATAGTATGTACAGAGATTGGCCAGTACGTAAAGTGTGATGGATGGCGGAATTCATGTTTGTGTCGGTTACATCGTAATATGCATACTGTTACCAAAAGTTTTCCAAGTGGGGACCCACGAATTATAACTGTAACGAACACAAGCCAAAACATTACCTTAGCCGACTTAAGGTATCCGTACAGACAATGGAAAAACAGAGGCGTGATATAAAAATTCATTCCCGTTGTAACTCAAGCGCACGAATATTACCAAGTGAATTTCGCCCAAATATTGTGGTCACGTATGCAAACAGGACAAAGATGTGTGAGCGGACCGCTCAAAAGTCCGTTGGAAATATAACACAAAATAATCGCCAATTGAGCAAAAGTTGTCACAGTGGAATGATGGGTTTACGTACAGATTCCACTTTTATCACCAGTACAATGCCAAATCAGAGGGCACAAACGCCCTTTGCGGGAATTCGAACTGTTCGGAGTTGTTCCTGCCAGAGATTCGTCGATCGTCCAAGAACCTCTTTCAGCAGACGTTCTGCACGAGATAAAAGTCAACCCGAGGCTCCAGGAAAACCTTCTGAGAGAGTTCGGACAGCCAGTCTCTCCATTCGACAGTTGCGGAATCTAAGTCGACTAGAGTCAGACCCTTACGCATCATATCGAAATATGTTAAGCCTTCGTCTGGCAGAATGCCGCAGAAACAATGATTCTTTAACAGAAAAAGTCCAAGAATTCGTTGAAGTTGTGGAACTCTTCAAAAATAGAGACAAGCCAAACAAAGGTTTATATTTTTTTCATGGTTGAAACCAATGCATTTCATAAAGGTGAATGTTCGTCTCATGTCAGGCTTAGGTTCATTAACATGGGGAGCCAATGCTCTTAACTTAGCCAACGGCACAAATCAGCCACCATAGGTTTTCTGTAAGCAATGAGTTTTAAGTCAGGACTCGGCAGACAAAGCAGTGCAGCGGCCTGTCGATTTACTCCAAAGGTTCGAGTCTGTCGACCAAAAGTGTATATAAAGGAAATGTGTCTAGGGTTATTAATTGTGTTTTTTTTTCGGGGGGGCTTTAGTAGTGTTTTCAACCGAACGTCTGCTAGCATCATCATCAGTATCATCGTAAGAGTAAAATATCTATGAGCACAAGGTTCAAGTTAGTTAAAAACAAAAGAATTACAACACTAATTTTAAAAATAAACTGTTTGGTCTTTCCCCATCAACCTATTTGGAACTATTATTGTTATCGTTTTAATTTTCGTCGCTGATTCTATAGGTGATTTTGTGCTTCAGGTAAATACAATTTCTGTTGCTTTTGTGTTAAAGGGCAAGTAAAAAACAAAACAAAGTCGTAATAAACTTACTTAGCAAACCGAGTGGTTAAAGAAAACTGCTATCACATTGTTTGTGGAATTCTTCGTTTTCCACTGATAGCCACTTCAATTAAACTACTAAAAGTAAAATGTATGGTGGACTGTTTGTGTCAAGTTTTATTGATGTATTTCTGGCCGATAAAAAAATAAAAAAAATGCTCACAAAGTTTAACCATAGCAAAGCAAAAAACGATTGAACAGAACAAAGTTATCAATCTGATCAAATACATTTTAACATATTTACTTCCCTGACATGATCACGACAACAAATGTAGCAGGAAATGTTTACCATACATTTTAAAACAGTAGTTCAAGTGAAGTGGCTTTCATTGGAATACCAGTAATCCTACAAAAAATGTAATAGCAGTTTTGTCAATAACTTGATATGGTCTTTAATTTAACTCTGACTTTTTTTCGTTTTTCGTTTCCTACCCTTTAACTTCAGATTATCTTCAGATGTTCTGGTTGAATTGTTTTATATCGTTTTTCGCGCAACCAACATAAATGTGTATATCTGTTACGCCGGCTGTATCTAACGACCATGAAACGAATTAGGGTCTTGTGTGTAAATCTCCCATGATTCAAAAACGCCGTTGTCTGATTAATAAGAAAAAAATGCAAATGTCAACAACAAAATATAGGTTACATATCACCTATGCCTCAAGACGGATCAGTTGGAATTTTGAACTTTTGACAACTTTTGAGAATTATAGTGGTTTATATTGCGTAACTAAAGACAACCAAAACAGAGATCCTGCAGCAAGTGTTAAAAGATACATCAGTAACACTAATGTAACTGAAGCAGCCAACTTATAACTTCAATACTTTGTGACACAGAACAATATTACCGCAAATGCCAAAAAAAAAAGGGTGTCACAGATTGAAAAGTGTAAAGAGGCGTAGAGTCATATTAAAAGCGACATAGTCAAATAACCTCGCGTGCGCATGACTGTTGTTTAAGCCTACCATTTCGGTTGGTTGGAATCAATTCTATCCACACCAAACAGACTCGATGTTTCACCGTACCCGTGTTCCTACTATCACCGGTCCCTTTTCTAGGTTTACCGTTTACGGTTAATGTATTTGGATGTGATCATTTCGGCAGGCTAATCGTGTATGGCTAAGATTGAAATTTATCGCTCTATTAATCGAAATCACACTGCAGAATTTGATCGCTTTTACTCTGATATGGTTGTGTTTGGTTGGATACTACACTTTACGCCGTGCTGAACGTCAGTTTATTTACATGGTTTTCGGTGGAAGTGAGATTTAACTTCTGGAACACATCTTGTAAAAGTAAACTAGCACTGTTTATTCCCATACACGTTTTTTGCCATAGTGGATAGAAAAACACTGACACTATCTTAAGTCATACACATTATGTACCATTGGGGAATGAAAATGAAAAACACTGACACTAATCTATCTTAAGTCATACACGTTACACTATTTTAAGTATACGTTATGGACCAAGAATCTGCCCCATTTAGTCCAGTATAGATATTTGACGTATATACGTT
>JAVFBZ010045947.1:0-10437 GCA_032466195.1 Katharina tunicata
TCATGTGCCAGCCGAATTGGTGAAGGAAACCACTGTAAACAAGGCTGGCAACATGCAAGATAGGACACCACAACAAATCGACATCCTGTGCCCCTTAGCTCAGAGAGCACCAGGATACTGGAGGCTCCCTCCCAACCATCAGCCCTACACATTAATCAATTCTCATTATCGTATTTTATGTAGGCCTACTATCCAGGCATATAATTCATACTCAAGGATATTTAATAGTGCTTTGATAGGCAATTCCGTCTAGCAAATGAAATATTCTGAAATGAAATGAAATGAAGACAAATATGGTAGAAATGTGTTGCCTTGCCATCATGTATATATTTTTGTCAAGATCAATCACACTGGCACAAGGATATCGACTAACTAAAGTCAATAAATTATCTCAAGTTCTAGATCAATTTTCAGAGACCAGTTTCTAAAGGCGCATCTCGAGAAAAGGCAATACATGTATGTGGCGAATATGTAACACACATAGATATTAGGTATGGGTTAAAATAAGAACAACCTTAACATGTATCGTTTAGAGTTAGTAGTAAACCCATTAGTCTAACAAATGAAGGTGAGGGCAGTTCAGGGTTATCTGATACAGAAGGGAGTTTCGTCTTAACCAAGAGGCCCTTGAGTGATTTGTTCTTGTACACTATATAGGTCTCTGTGATAGAGGCTTAATCATTTTAGGTACAAGGTTTTGATATTCCTGTATTAGGAGACTTGCAAATATGGTGCTGTGTTGGTCATATTGTAGTACAAAAGGAATAATGTCTACCCTGGAGCCTTTACCTGGTTCAAGGGTGAAACCCAATGGAAACAACGTTTGATGTGTTTTAATCCAATCTCCCTCCAAGCGCAATGGTAATCAATAAGTTTTGAAATGTGGTAAGATTCAGAACAACAGTCTGATATTATAGGTCTACTGTGGTTTATTTTCGGAAGAATGTAAAATAGTCTATTGTTTGTATTTTTTGGATTTCCGTCGTGCTAGTAGATAATCGCCTTATAGTAGCAAAGATGTTTCGATCCTCTAAAGTCAGGATTGTTTCGTTGAAATTCATCATGTTTTCCGGCCAAATAGGATTAGCTAGTGTTTTATAATGGTCAAGATTACTCGACTGGCGCTCTGCCTCATTTATGTAAACGTTTCTTGCCATTATAATCGTAGCAGACCTAACAATATCTCGATTTTGACGAAGCTTACATATAGACTGTCTTTCTCCAATGGTGAGATGAGGTTTGTTTTTAGTATTGACAACCTGTTCAAAATCTGTACTATTTTTTGCAACACTAGCAGTAATCTCGGAGTCAGTGATTATCAGTGCATAACCAGTTTTTTCTGTACACGGTTTGTATTCTATTTGACAGGTTCCCACGATTCCTTTAGTTCTGAACTTGACACATCAGCTGGGGCTGGACCAGATAACACACCGGCTGTGAAATTTTTGGCAAAATGCTGCTGTGGATTGGCCAAGAGCATCATAAAGAGGTGGGGAACAAGACAGCATCTCACTATTTTAAAACAGCTACAAATTGGTGTGAGATATTTTGACCTCCGGGTTGCCATGAAAGAGGGCACAATCAACTTCCATTTCCTCCACGGCTTGTATGGCCCACCAGTTCTTAAAGTAATGGAAGATGTGAAAGAATTTGTTTTGCGGCATCCACAAGAAGTGATATTACTGGACTTTAACCACTTTTTCAACATGAGTCAAACTGCTCATGGTCAACTACTGCACATGCTTCGGGATGTGTTTCAAGAATTACTCATAATTCCGAAACAAAGTACTGAACCAGGAATCGCTACACTGCGCACCCTATGGCAACATTCTGGCAGAGTGTACATATTTTATCACAACACTGCAATCAATAATGTTGGTGGATTTTGGCATGGTTATAAGATCCCATCTCCCTGGCCAAACCTGGACAACGTACATGATTTAGTTGCATTCCATGACAAAGTTTACACAAATCTTCAGAGACACCAAGACGGGAGTTTTTACGTCTGGCAATGTGTTGTCACGCCACGAGCTGGAGATATTTGTCAGCATCTTTGCGGAGGAACGTTGGAAAATGCTTTGGCCTTGACCACATCAGACATTATGGTGAAGTGGCTCCGAGATAAAATCGCCGGACCAACGACCATTAATATTTGTCTGGCAGATTTTGTGGAATGCAATAATTTTATCCCAACTGTTATTGAAATTAATCACACAACATATCGTAAAACCTGAAATTTACAATTTAGCAGGGGAAGTGTTCAATAAATGTGTTTTTGAATGTTGGCTTTGTAAAAAATTTAATTCGGATTCCACATTAGCTTGGCGTTGTAGGTATAGGGTAAATCACTGGGGTTAACGTAGAGGTACTGGACCCAGACAAACCAATATACAACAGGAAATCTTTACCTCTATGTGGATTTGTTTGTTCACGATTTAATCCGTACTTATGCTTATATCACTAATAATTACTTCGAGTCGGGCAAACAAACTTACTCTAAATGACACTAGCCACAAGACAGCACAGGTCATGTACAGGACAAAGAACCTTCGACCAACCCCTCACCCTATCTGTGGATGGTTGAACACTTGAAAAATTTTTTACCATTATTTTTTTTCTTTCCATTCAATTTGGCAAAACATCTTATAATCTGTAATATTGTTTGGTCGGGACTTGGGTTCGGATGGGTATTAGGTCTCAGGAAATAACACGATGAAGATTGGGTTAAAATAACAAGGCGTATTCCATCTTTTATAGTTACAGCCAGCGAGGGGTGCTTCCACCCACGTTCAAGGGAGGTCACTCTTAGTGTCCTTTAACATAATACAACACAATCCACTTCATTAATTGTAGAAAACAACACGTCACCAGTTTTTCTGTGTTAAATATGTTTTATCTAATGACTCGTAAATATTTGTACAGTAGATAATATCAGATACAGGCAAACAGTGTACAGTAAATTATACCAAATACAGTCATTGTACAATCACTTGATTTATTTACAAAATAGCACCTAATGAAAATAAACAAAATCATAACTCTAGCAACATATTAATTTCAAAAATTATAAAGTACTGAATTTTGTATTTTGAGATAGCATTGTCCACAGACTGAATTGATTGACTGGTGTTATATTGCTGTACTGTAGGGTATTTCATTTATTTGATGGCGGTGTATTCCTACACTGAAACTCTTGTCTTTTGGTAAGGTAATGTTCCTCCAGTGCTGAGTATGACCGCATGAATATAAGCTAGCCTAGATAGCCAGCGGGCTACACCGACTGAAACCAATCCAGGGCAACAAGATGCCCAATTTCTGGAACCAAACCCAACGACCCTGACAAGAAGGCCGACCGCCCTATAAAATTATGGCCTCGAAACTGTTATCTGTAATCTTAAATAAAACATATATTGTCAACGAACATTATTGTAAAAAAAAAAAAAAAATTATATTCTCCAATCTATCAACGGAGGTTTAATATATTTAGACTTTCCCAGCATCTACATTGGTTATTTCGGTTCTACACCATTCTTCAGATTTTTCTGGCACATGACTCGTCAGCTCGTTTAATGGGCAAAAGAAGCCACCCTTGAAGGCAGTGATAATAAAGGAATAGCACAGGACCCTTCTTCAAAATCAGCTTTCTAACCAACTACCCTCTTCTACAAAGTGCTACAAATACAATCACAACTACTTACGCATACAATTGGATTTATAGTTTCCATTATCAAAAACAGTCCGTCAACCGACTGCCTTTGTAAAGTTTTCAAATGTAGAACTAGTTTTAATCACAACAGTAAAGTGTATTTAGAATATTAAATGATGAATTGGCTTTAAGTTGATCCACTTCCTCGGGCCCTCATGATGTAAAAATATTTTTACAAAATATATAAAAATTGTTCAGCCAACATTGGACCGGAACTCACAGTTAATGACCATGTGAGTGTTTGGTGGGAGCTTCCTGTGTCCTGGTGCTCTCTGAGCTAAAGGGTATCAGGAAGCTGATTTGTTTAGGTGGCCTGTTTTAAGTCTGTGACACACTCGTCTGTGGTCAACATTTTTACGGGTTGTTTCTTTCACCCATTGGGTTGGCATGCCTTCATATGAGTGAAACAACCGTAAGTTTAGAGCAAAACTTCTAACAAAGTAATACAGTTAAATGACCAACCAACATTACATTTCAAAAATCAATATTTTTGGATCTATTTTGTTGAATTTGGACCACAATCCAATGTTCTGGTTAAATTTATTACTTGGTTATTCAGTGCTTGGCAGCTATTAATGCTCCAAGGACGGTCAGCCATGGATAGCTAATGTAACTTAATTAGAAAAACAAAAGGGAAATTTTGTTTGAGTGGCATTTAGAAGCTGGGTAAATTACAAAAACATGACTACTGAGATGGATTTTCAACATAAAGTAATAAGTAATAAATAAATATATCCAGAAGTTGAAAATCCATCTCAGTAGTCGTCATGTTTTTGTAAAAGGGATATTGTTATTTGTTTGATTAGGGTTTTACACCACATTTGAGGTTATTTCACTCATATGACTGCGTGCAAGCCCTATGAGTGAAGAAACTTCCCTCAACGACACCTCAGCAAAGGCGACCATAGAAACAATGGGATACTACAAACAAAACAGCCTCTTGATGCCCCTTAGCTCAGAGAGCACCATGGTACATCAAGTTTCCACCAACACAAAGCAAAAAATGATCTTCAATTAACGTATTCATATATCTTAATGTCACAATGTTACCCTCCATTTTGAGTATGATCAATAATGTGAAATTTGTCAACATGTTACAATTTATTCATTTTTGACAGCAGTGCATCCTTTTGTCAATTTAACCAAAAATATTATCTAGCAACAGTTTAGACTATGCCCAGACACAATAGCCTACAAACATATCTACATCATCAGTTGTTTATCATAATGCATTGCGGGTGAAACCAGAGGTCGATTGAGTAAACATGGCGGATTTCAGACTGATTTTACACAACAGGTTGCTGTGGGCATTGTGAGGAACCGGTTATTTTTAACCTGGACTTCAGTAAACAAAACAAATATTAAACAAAGGTTTATGCAGTTGAGCCCGGATTACGTCCATAGTGCATTGCGGTAAACATCTGCTGATGTAGTTACGGGTGTACCCTATTTACATACATGCAATGCACTGCACTTTATTAAGATAGCGAAACAGTAGGAGTCTGCATCCATGAGGAAATTCCTACAGAGCAATATATACATTGAATACAGTGTTAATTATACAGTTTGAAAACTTCAAAAGGCACATTGGGTGTCGAGATTTTCAAGGGGTTACCATAAGTTGAGCTAAATACATTTTATACAATGACATACAATAAACTTTTCTCACATAATACTGCATGGGTTAATCAAAAAGTCATTGTGCAGTCAATAGTAATCTTTTGGTTTGCGTAATTGCTTGATCGGGGTTTAATGTCGTCCCTTAGATTATTTCAGTCATGATGGCAAGACGGAACCGGAAGCACAAAAGACACCACGGTACATTTACAGAAAGAAAAGGAGGACACCACAACAAATCGGCTCCCTGATCGGCTTACCTCCAAGGGTACTGGGGCAGAGGAAGCTCGCGCTCAACCCTTGGGGCACAGGAGGCTTGCGCTCAACCACATGCCAATAAAGAGCTACATGTACATCTAGCTACAAAGTTTGAACTGTGACACAATATGTGTTCAATACAATAGGCTATTTTACACTTTGATTCCCATTAACCAGTAGACATATGTCACAACTTTGAGAAATGACAAGACAGGCATACTTCATTCTATATTTCAATTTATAAAACTATCACTAGGCATGAAAAGGGAAATCTAGAAACTGCATATCTTGTTGTTCCTCGGAGTTGTGACTTTGGACTTGTCTTGTACGTAATTGAAATGTCCCAACTTTATTAAGCCAGCATATCTATCTTTTACTCTACAATAAAAATACCAACATTTAGAAAAACAAGTAATGCCTATAAAAGCTCATCTTCAAAAGCGAAATGCCACTTCTCTAATATCATATAACAGCTAGTCTCAGTAATGTAACTTTCATTTACAGAACACGTACCAAACACATGATATGTGTCATTCATCTACTGAAGGTATTGGTTGAAAAGTGTCTATATAAATACAAATATCTACACATTGTTAGATTTTGTTTTTGCACTATACTTAATGTTATTCACTTATATGACAGCTTGCTTGCTAAATAAGCCAAGGAAACCACCCTAAATGGCACTGGTAATACACAAAGACGCCACAGGACTCAAAACAGGATGCCACTTCAAATTGGCTTCCTGATGCCCCTAAGCTTGAAGAGCAAGGAACAGGAACCTAATGCCGAACACCCGTCAAATATCTACAGAGGGAAGACTAATTCTTTAAAGTTGAAACTAGTGCTTGTGTTAGATTGATTGCTGTTCAACGTCACATTCAGTGTCATTTCAGCTAGGCAGTAGTGTGAACATTTACAATTATAATTTATACACCTCACACACTTTGAATGGTTGCTCCCTGGTCTTACATGGGATCCCTACATCAAAGTCAGAAATCAAGTGAGATTTGAATTGTTTATATTTAGGATATAAATGTGGCACATATGATGACCTGTTTTATAATAGGGCATGTTTCTCTAAGAATCGTTTTCTAGCGTTTGCAATCATGGCCTGTTTCCTGTCCTCAAATGACATCTGTCTCTCATTAGAACTTTTCCCAAACTGATCCGCTGCAAATCTTGTCAATGCCTGCAAAAAATTAGGGTTTTATTGAATTTAAATTTTAAATAATTACAAGTAAGAAAAAATATAAAAAAAATTGTATACATTCCCAGATCTGAAGTGGTTGGTACCATAGTGTTAGCCAGAAATCAAAAACAGGGTGTCTCAAATCACTATTTTCAAAGAAACAGGTCTCATTTGACATTTTTCCCATCTCTCCCATGTTAAATTTGACTGAAATAGGGTGTCTCAAATGGATTCCAGGGTGTCTCAAAGACACTGAGACACCCCTCTGGCTAACACTATGGTTGGTACACAAGTTTTATTGCAAAGACAATACTCACATTTCACATGCCAAAAATATCTGAGTCAAAATTCCAAGATTGAATGATTGATTGAGTGATCGATTGATTGCTGTTTAGTGCCGTGCTCAGGGTATTTTACTTATATTATGGTAATTGATTCCAACACAACCAAATTTATGTGAAAGATAAAGTTCCTGTAGTGCTGCATATAACAACATGGATGGAAACTCTAAACACACTGCCTTTAGCCAGAGGGCTTAAAAATCCAAGATATAATGATTACTTTTAAGTAAACACAGCAGCCCTGTGTCAAATCATCAAAAAAGTATGGTTTATATTTACCTGCACTCAAGAATAAATGAGAGTAATGAGAATTTTGTGTAACCAACATCTTTGAAAAACTATTGTAAAAACCTAGTTGCAAGCATGGCAAGCATGCTAAAATTTCCTGGGTGGCTTAAATCTAGATAACAAAGACATTACTTGAGCATCTACAGTATTGGATTGAATTATTGGAGGTTTAATATGCCTGAGTGATGAGTTCAAGGGCATTTCAATTATATGACGTTGGTGTACGTATTCCAACAGTAGACAGCAGCTCTAACACAACCAAATAATTTGAGGTCACTATATGTGTTACAATTTAGCTCTGTTTGAAAGATAATGTTACTCCAGTGATAAGTATAACATCATCAATTCTTAACAAACCGCCCATACCCAGAGGATGTATAGTAGTCAAACATGTAGTCATCAATGCTCAGAAAACAACAACAACATTAAACCATAAAGAGGAACTTGTATATTCTGAGTCAGTAATGAAGAAAGGCGTTGAGGTCAAAAGGTTTTGCAATATATTAATACTCACAGGACTTGAAGAATCTGTTGTGGTTGATTTAGAATCATCGAGGTCAACAGGTGTAAACTCCACCCGTCCTTCAACTATGTTTGTAATCGTTACGTCTACATTCTTTGTTTTGACTGAAATATTAGTAAGGACTCATTGCAATTATTCCTAGGAAATTATTTAAGATTAACATTTCTAAAATAGTATTATTTCAGGAAGTTTAGTAAAATACAAAGTTTTGCTAACGGCCCGAGTAGCTGGAGGTCGATCATCACGGGTTTATTTGTGAAACAATAACCACCATTTGAAAAACGTACAATGTAAGAAACAAGAACAATTGATTGTTTGTTTTTTGATTGGTGTTTAACGTTGCACTCAAGAGCATTTCAGCTATATGACGACCTTAGCGTTGGCGGTGTATGGTGGAAAACTGAGAAGAAACCTCGTAAAAACCACCCGGCGAACTCCGCAGCCAAGAAACAAGAACTAAATTGAGTTGATCGGTGTTTAACGTCTTGCTTCTGGGTATTTCACTCATATGATTTCCTTATTTATTTGATTGGTGTTTAACGTCATACTCAAGAGTATTTCACCTACCGGTATATGACGACTTTGTGTTGCTGGTGTATGGTGGAAAACCGAGAAGAAACCTTGTCAAAACCACCCCTTATATACACATAATATGCACAGGGGGGATCAAACCTATTCCAGGTACTTTAAAGAGCCACAGGGACTCCCTCGCTGACATGACGGTGATCCAGCCCAACAGGTGAAGCAATAAAGACATCACGGACAAGGACAGTGCGAAAAAATGCCACAACAAATTAGCTTCCTGATGCCCCTTAGCTCAGAGACAACAATGGTACAGGAATCTCCAGCCCAACCGCAAAAATCTAGAAGAAATCATCCCACTATCTCTATAGTCAACAGAAAACTTTTCTTATATATACCTGAGTTCACCAAGCAAACTCAATTTTTACAAACTTTCACATTAAATTCCTCACCTAGGTCTGATAGTATAGCCGCCGTGGGTACATGAGGTAGAACATCTCGGACTTGTTTAGCCATCCGCCGTGTCTCCAGGTCAGCTAGTACAATGGGGTTATCAGGTGCACTTGGGGATGATGACTTTCTATCTGATGGGCTTGACTGTGGTTGGGGTGTGACTGACACAAACAAAAAAAGAAGACTGATTTGTGTGACTTATAAAATATTTAATAAAACTGGAACCAGCATTATGGCATTACACTACTGTATCATGACATTTCCTATGTAACACATACATCTTACTTAAATATATTTCACTTTAAATCTCAAAACAAAAAAAAAAACACATCCCATTCTGGACTTGTTAAAACACCTGACATTTTTCTAAACAACTCATGAGCCTCCTACAATGACAGTAATAGCAAAGCGTAATTTGTTGACCATCAAAATAAAAACACAAGAAAGTACCTGTAGTTTGAGATTGTTCAAATAATACCCTCTTGGCGTACTCGACTTTATCAGTGTCAGAATGTGTGGTAGTCTTTAACCCCAGTTCATTGGCTATACTCTCCTGTGTCCTCTTAGAGAACGACTCCTCACTCTCCCCCTCTTCTTTAACTAAAACTGGTAAATATCTGCCAAATATTAAAGAGGGATGATACAATTAGAGCAGTTCTTTCTTGTAATGAAAAATCATTAAGCAACACAAGTTCAACCCGCCGAGGTTCTAAAAATTCCAGACTAGAGTAGAGTTCCAGAGTTTCCTGATCGGAGTTAGTCAGAAGTCTGCATTGAAGTACTATAGTACTATGGACCAAGAACTGAACACTCCCAAAAGTCATCAAAAGATCCGCAACAGTTCAATTAACAATCATGTTTTGTGCTGATGTTATAGGAATAGACAGCCTTAACATTTTAAGAAGAAAAGTGCCACCAGACATACACATGTACATAGAAGTGCAAGGTACTTTTTTTTTTTTTAATATTTAACATGAGAAATCAGGCAGTGAAGATTAATCTTCTCAACCAACTAACAGAGCAATAAATCTTTTTGAAAATGCATGTTGTCATATTATTTTGACATATAAACTTTAATAATAAGTTACTACCAACTGTAAACATGTTTTTTTTTTAAATTAAATGTAACTTTGCATATTTCTTGCAAAAAAAACAACAACTTCAAATTACAATTGAATTCACTGACCTGATTGTAACTAGGGTATATGGCAGGAAAAGTACCCAGAACAAATCAGCCCACCAAGTGCTTCCTACTGGAGACTAGAAAAATAAACACAACCAATTTGTAAATTTGAAATGAAGACGGATACACAGGTCGGGTCCTTATTAGCCTTAAAAAAACAACAAGTAAGTGAGTGTGTTCTATTTTGTTAAAATTTTGAAGGTGTGTTTGTTAGCTTGATTGGGGTTTTATGTCATGCTTAAAGTCACATACGCACATCTTTATTTTTCAACTAATTCCATTTGCCTTGATTTTTACAAGATTTGATGTTTGTTAAAAAATTAAAACAGTCACGTTAAAATAAAAATTATTCATTGG
>JAVFBZ010045966.1:0-10436 GCA_032466195.1 Katharina tunicata
AACTTGAGTTGAAACTATTTCTACATGTAGGTAAATTATGATGGAAAAGTGGAATTGACTCAATAATTGCAAGGAAGAATTGCAAATACTTCAAATAGTGTAGAAATTTCAATACCATTTATCCTAAAACGAAAAATACATTTTGATCATGTAAGCTGGAGCTTTTGTATCATTTAATTTTATAAACATTAAACTTATCAGTCTATATATCATGTTCTATTATCCCCTTGCACTACAGAGTTGAATTGGGGACTAAGCAATATGTTAGTCTGTACATTCATGCTTTTTCCCCCCTTTGTTGTCTCTCTAGCGCCTGAACCCTTATACCCATTTTCATTACACTTCACATACATGTCTTTTTGAAAATGCCTTGAACAAGTTTGAATTTCTGAGTCGCGGTGTCAAAGTTTATGTCATATTAAGGCTAGAAAATATCATTCGGCCTTCAATATATTGCATTTATGGTTATATTAATTTAAGACAAAAAGCATTGAAAAAGGACGGTTAATGCAATACAATGATTAAGCTTTACAGGACGGATACCGTAGTGCTGCGCACGCAATACAGAGTTACTCCCCTTGACTGAAGCTCTTCATTCTTAAAGGGTCTTAAATGGTGTGTATCTAAATTCATATTTCTTATGTAAATTGTTCTATTTTTTTGTATTATATTCTAGTTGTTTGCCTATTTACATGGTAAAAGTACGGTACGAAGGTATTTACATCAAAATGTTGTAAAAACCTGATAAGATTATTCACCATTTATAATTTTTCGATATTTTAATGCTCGCCTTTTCGCGGAAACTGGATACTCGGTAATATCGATCGGCTTTTGCAGCCATTTAAAATTGCTTTTTCTAAAACAACTTTTGATAGAAAAAAAAAAACAAACCTCAGCCATGAAAATGATTAGTTGAAAAACTAACGCAAAGCTATGAAGTGCCAGTATATATTGTGTCATATATATTTCTTTTCTTTGAAATTATGAAGCAAGGTTTTCAAAAGTATCCTTTTGTTTTGTTTATACCCTTTGTTTGGGTGTGGCGTAAAATTCATTTGTGATGATGGCTTTGTATGAGCGAACTAATGTAAGGAATATACCTCAAATTTAATTTACAAGCAGGTTAACATAATATTTATCGTTTGTTTATTGCATTGCCCTTTGTAAATGTACTGACATTTATCGTTATCCTTTTTTGTTGTTGTAGATCCTTGAAGATACCTAGCCAAATCTGAGTGTTTGGGTGATGGGCGTCTGAGCACAGGTCAGTCACCTTTGAATACTGTGATGATAAAAGCCTAACCCGAGAAAGCTTAAATCTGAAGTGATGATGATACAGAGGCCGAGTCATTAATGAACTTAGGGGAGTTGTCATGAGATAGCATGAAGGATCAAACTATATCAATTAAAACAATTAGTATATTTCACTCAATTTTTTTTATTTTATTTAATTTTCATTTTTTTTGTTTTTTCTAATTTAAATGTTTTAAATTTGTTTTTATTCCTTCATGGTCTCTCATTGGATGTCCCCCAGCCGTTTCTATTTTGATGTTAAAAGGCCCATACTGATCTGAACTTCACGCATTAAGCTCTAGTTAAGCACAATTTAGGGTCTCCGCTAAAGATAAAGTCTGCACAACTTTTGACGGATGGTTGGGTGTTAATGTCTTGCTCCCTGGTCAGTGTGACTCGCAGCTAGGTACATCTCATGATCAGGGAGCCTATTTGTTGTTGTGTCCTGTTTTTTTCACTGTAAATGTTATGTGGCGTCTTCAATGTTGCCGGCTTTGCTCAGGTGGTTTCCTTCACCCTTGGGCTGGTAGGCAGTCATATAAGGGAAATAACCTAAAGTATGGTGTAAAACCCTACTCAATCAAGCGCAACTTCTGGGAACAGTTTGGTGAAAGCCTCCTTTGCCAGCATGTTTGCTGTGCTTTAAGCCCGCCGCACACGAGAGCCAAATGCTGAGCTATCAGCCTCGAGTAACTAAAATCTCACCGTCTGCGCGCAATTTTTGTTGCGTTTTTCGTCTCACGAGGCCGTGAGCCAAGTATCTATCCTGTTTGATATTTCTTGCCTCGCGTGGCAAGAAACTGAACCATTCAGCTGAGGCAACGGCCTTGCAAGGTCGATAGCTGAGCATTTAGCTCTCGTCTGCGGCGGGCTCTAGGGATAACAGGAAGCTGATTTATTGATTTGTCCTGTTTTTTGCAACTTTGAAATGTCCTACATCGTCTTGTTTGTTGTCAATGTTATTTCCTATTCCCATTAGAGTGAAATAACCTTCAGTACAGCATTAAACCTCAAGCAAGAAAGCAAGCACAACAACTTTTACTATTAACTTTTAATATCAGTATTCAAGGTGTAGCTTGTTTTAAAAATTTTCACCTTTACATGTCATAACAGTACTTATTTCTCTCAGTTCTTTAGTATTTAGCGAACCCTGGGGTTTGGTGTGGGCTTCCTTTGCCCTGGTTCTTTTGAAAATAAGAGGCACACAAAGCTGATTCATTGTTGTTTTTTTCCGTCGTAATTATGCGGGTGGTTCGGTGGGAGCCTCTTTTGCCATGGTGCTTTCTCTCTCTCTCTCTCTCTCTCTCTCTCTTTCTATCTCTCAGCTACATGTTAGGGGAATCAGGAAGCTGATTTGTTGTGGTGTCTTGTTTTTTGTCCTGGGGATATATTGTGGCATCTTCAGTGTAGCCAGTGTCGTTTTGGGTTGTTTCCTCCACCAACTTGGCTGGCATACCGTCAAATGAGTGATTTAACCTTAAGTTCTGTCTTATTTCCTGTCACAATTTAATTAATTGCCTTATAGCATCGGGTTAATAGAAACACTGGTTGGCTTAGTGATTTTGACAGGGTGCCCTGACATCATGTAAAGCGCTGGCAGGTATATTTTCTCCGACGCAAATAGCATGTGACCTTTTCAGAAATTAATGTTACTTGCATTTAAGTGGAAACCACCTTAAGTACACTCTTAAACGCAGCACCTACACATTATGGATACATCTATCAGTGCTGTGATGCCATCTTAAATAACTCTAAGCATATTATATTACAGTATAAACAATCGTAATAAAACCATCCATGTATGTTAAAAGTGACTTATGGTCAAAGGCTTCAAAGCCATGTTACGTAATATCATTTATCAAAGATAAAACAAAAGCAAGATTTAATTTTCTTCCCCAAGTTTCAAATAAGGTTCTATTTTGAGATAGCAGCAGTATTTAATGACACTGTTGAATACATGAGGTAAGACAGTAGAAAAATACAGATTTTTGACATTTTTTAAAATTAAGTGTAACACTTTCTTAATTCAGATTTAACAAACATCAGATCAAATGTACTCTGAGCAAAATAGTATTTTTGATTGTGTAAAGTAATTAGTCATTCATAGTACTGGAGTAATAATACTGAGTGTCACAAATTATAATGACTCAAATTGGAAACTTTAAAAATTCAACAGCTGAAGTCCTATGTCAATATAAAAAAAACAGTGTCAAATCACATCATTTTTTTTCCATACACATGGGTGGTACATTTATTTTTGGGCATAAGTTAAATTCCTTACTTCTGAAATAACACTATTGAATTTATACATTTGATTATAATATGTCATTTCATAATTCTGCTTTGTATTTTTATTTTTTTTTTTCATTATGGTATATATTTTGAATAGAAGCGATAAACATGTACAAAACAATTGAAGTTATAACAATAATATTTGTTTATAATTTTAAAAAGGTGTACATGGCATTCAATAATTACATTTTTAAGGTTTTCCTTTTCCTGGATATTATTTTAAATCACATCATCATCAAACCCATTTTTAATTACAATGATACACAATATTTAAGCTGTTTAAATATGAAAACAATGCTATCGCCTGGCTTTCTTTTTATGTGATATATTGGGCAGAACAACATGTTTGTCGTGAGCTTTGTTGTTTTTCTTCTTGACCGTTGATTTCCCAGTTGTTGTTGTTGTTGATGATGGTGGTAGAGTACGGGCTGGTTGTGGTGGACTGTGGGACGGACTGCCCTCTGGTGGGCTCATTGTGGCTGGAGTTAAAGTATAAGCTGACGGCGTAAGGATATAAGCGGGTGCGTTCTGCCCTGGTGTGTTAGGCTTATAAACCTGGGCAACTGGTCCAGTGCCTGGTGTGGCTGAAGTTCTGTTGCCCAATGAGTGACTATGTCCAGCTAAAACTCTGCTTTGGTTGTTCGGTGTTTGTCCGTGTGGCGCTAACATGTGACTGTAAGTTCCTGGGGTTTGTGGATAGCCAGACTGTGTGATGTTGTACGCTGTAGGGGTGACTATATAGGCAGCTGGGGCATCTGTCGTGCCATGTGGGTAGTGCCCATGAGGATCCGCAGTTGCTGGGGGAAAGTATCTTTGATAAATGCCAGGGGTTTGTCTTTGAAAGCCTGGGGTAACACTCTGAGAGGCCATGTTCGCAGGGAAGGTTGGTGGCATCTGTCCTCGAACCTCCGTCGTGAAAGGAGATTCCCTGCGACCCAGTCTGGAGTCCTGGATAACATAAATTAATTAAACAAGGATATCATTTACAAAGTATTTCAGGAAAGAGTAAATAATGCAATACGGCCACACCAATTTATTAAGTTGGATTATGGGCGGATTTGACGACAAAAGCAGAGAGAAGTGGGAATACAAAAAAGACAGTTCAATTTTTCCAAAACCTGGTTTGTGACACCAACATATTCTTCTGGAGATGCACATGTTATTGTTGTTCGTGTACCTATAAATTTGAAAGCAGATCTCTTCAGTCAGAGGAAAAACCTAACCATGTGTACTCTATTCTCTACATGCGTTGTTCTGTTGGATAAGAAAACTTCTTACAGAAATGATGAGACTGTTTTTTTTTAAATTCTTTTCATAGCAGATTGCCGCTCGATAATACGTCGGCGAAAACAACTGCAATAAAAAAAAGTTTTAAAAATTTTATTGTGATTTCCAAAAAGACCAATAAGGGTGACCCTTGATCCAACTTATTGAACTGACTAGGAGTTAAGCATGGGTTACCCCTTTTAGGGTCAAAATTGTTTATTTTTTGTCCTGCATTTTGTCAAAAAAAAATATATAAAAATTCCAGTTAGAAGTCATTTAATTTTAAGTTTGAAAATTGTGATTCAGTTCTGTGCAAGTGTACAGCTGGATGGGTTTTGCCCCATTTCTAGCACTTTTTTGTCGAAATTTAATTTTTCAACTCTGTTTTCTCGAAAATCCTTTGAGCTACACCCGTGAAATTCGGCATGCTTATTAGTCAATTAGTGACATAATACTCCAGTAAACGGTATCTGAAAAATTTAAAATTCGGCTTACTTTTTTAATTATTCATCTTTGAATGCAGGAAGTCCAATTTTAATAATTAATTTTAGGAAAATTGCTTTAAAGCGAGAACTAGGCAAAAAAAAAATCTGAGATACCGTTTACTAGATTATTATGTCACTAATAAGCATGCCGAATTTCACGGGTGTAGCTTAAGGGGTTTTCGAGAAAACAGAGTTGAAAAATTAAATTTTGACAAAAAATGAAGTGCTAGAAGTGGGGCAAACTCTATTCAGCTGAACTGAATCACTATTTTAAAACTTAAAATTAAATGACTAACTGGGATTTTTATATATTTTTTTTTCACAAAAAGCAGGACAAAAAAGAATGTTCTAATAAGCAAACAAAATAAAAATGAAAAATGTTGACCCTCAAAGGGGTAGTCCATCCTTAAGGGCATTGTGTGTTACTTTACTATTCCAGTGAATTATTGTTTTATTTGATAAAATCAGTTTGGAAGGTTCTGGGTTTCTTGTTTTGGTGCATGGGGCTCGTTGAGCTCGAGGGTAATATTATTAATATATATCATATCAATTTGTTGTCTTTTACACTGTTAATCCACTCCATCGTGGACCATGCTATGTCCAGGAATTGTTTTCAAGCTTGGAATATGGACATTAAAAACCGGACATTTCTGGATAAGGGTTCCTTATAAGGACTAATGCTTAAAAAAAACGTTTACCTAGTAAGGCCCTATATAAGCACTAACGATTCATTCTTACCACCATTCGAGATTAAGCTAACAAACAAAATACAAAACAACCTAGAACTGCACAGGTTTTCGTGAATCTACACAATAGGCTTTGACAACAATCCATTGTTGTCAATGCCACATGAAACGAGTTCACAGAACTGCAACAGTAACAGCAAGTTTGAAACCTCAATGGGGAAGTATCAATCTAATGAATAGATTTAGACATATCAACTTTTTTTAACTTTTGGACGATTACCAATTAACTCGGGGTAGTCCAAATGCACCATCTAGCAAGAATAATTAACGGGTACAAAATTAAATGCAGGGACAAAATTAGATGAAGCATTTTAAACAAACTTTGGCTCACCGAACATGCCGCGGATGGCGTGACCGTTTATGATAATATATTTCTCGACTTGTACTCCTTCCTATACAGTCAAGTAACTTAAAAACAGAGAAAAGTTGTCGAACGAAAATCGGACACTAGTTTCGTATCGGTTTTTACCGTCAATAGGTTTTGCTTCGATGTGTGCTGTAATAGTTCTGTTTGCTATGCAAATGTAATTATTACAGCTTAATAGTTCCAATCTAATATACAAACTGTCAAAATTTAGTACTGGAGGAACATCTTCTTTTCTAAATAGTTAACACAAAAGGCACTTTATTTGGTTGTGTTTATAGTGTCACTGCCTACCTATGTTGGAATATACTGCCATCATAAAAGTGAAATACCCTTGAGCATCGCAGTAAACACCGATCAATCAATCAAATAATAACTTCAGATAAGAATCTTTTTCAGTGTCTGATAGGGATTCTACCGATGTAAGCTCTTAACTGTATGTGTTTCTTTCAGGTATCGTTGTGTCCAAAGTCTCCCTTGAAACTTAAGGAGGTGAAAGTGTATGGAGAAACACAGGAATTACCTGCACGAATTGGGTCATGTTTTGTTCAATGAGGTATTTTAAACCAGAACTAATATACTGAAGATTCCCATAGGTTGTGAGAAATGCCGCAAGCCTTTAATGAAAGGATTAATGCTGACAGCCCACGGATACATTTTTGCGTTAAGTTCTTTTAGCGGGAGATTTCCAATGGCGAGTCGCCTCCCTTTGATGTAGAGTAGGCTTGTATAGTGTAAGATAATAATGGGGAACCAAGGATCTCAGGTTTGTACCACACGGAATGAGGAGACTGATACGTTAGTCCAGGAGGCTTTGAAAAAAGGGAACGCAGAATGCCTGAAGCTTCTCATAGAATCGGGTTTCTCGGCCAATGCTGTCCTGAGTGGTGGCAGTCGTGGAATACATTTAGCTTCCAAGTACAACCAGTCGGAGTGCATGGAGGTTTTATTAAGGAGAGGCGCTGACAGCAATATGCCCGACGGCTCAGGAGAAACCCCGCTACACATCGCGGCGGAATCGGGATCTAAAGCTTGTGTTCAGCTCCTTATCAAATCCAAAGCTCACCTTGAATGCCGCGATAACTGGAGACGAACTCCTATACTTAAAGCCGTTGTTAATCACCATTATCATATCGCGTCTCTCTTGATTCTCGCAGGCGCCAGTGTTAACGCGGCGGATGATGACAAGAAGGTCCCACTGCACGTAGTCTCTAGTTACGGTAACTCCAAAGAGGTTAAAGCCCTTCTGGGAACTGGTGCTGAGATAGACTTCCAAGATCTCAATGGCAGGACGGCTCTATATTTCTCTGTCCTCTCTCATCACGACCGTATTGTGGACATTCTTATAAAACACGGCTGTAATGTAAACTTACGGCGGCGTGAAGGGACCAATGCTATATATCTGGCTACCAAGAAACAGAACTTACAGTGCATGAAACTACTACTTGAGGCCGGGGCAGATACGGTTCACATTGACCCCAGGAATTATCAGAACAAAGACGAACTTGTCCGTATCGCCATCAGACAATTAGGATCTCAGGGAAAGACGCCACCTAACGCGTTTGAGATTTTGACCTTGGCTCTTTCCGCCCACGGTCTTATACCCGGCCAACAGCTCATGTCTTCGGCATTAGGACAGTACAAGAAACAGGCCAATGAGAATATGAGATTGGTCATTCACAGGTTAATAATGGCAGGTGGCGTAGTTAAAGTGCCCGAATCCGGTAATAACTCGCCGACTATCGGCCACCAAGAACTACAAGAGGCGGTCTTAAAATGGCAGACCGAACAAGGAATTGGAAACGCCAAAATTCCGTCTAACTTGAAAGACTTGTGTCGTAGAGTGATACGAGTTTCGATGATGAATTCGCACGGTGGGGGTAATGTCATACACGCATGCCAAACTTTAGAAATTCCAACAGCTTTGAAAGAAATGATTTTGTTGGAAAGACTTTAATGCGCTTCTTACTTTAACTTTTTCTCATCGACTGGATTCGAGTTTACAAATATGAGGTGCCGTGAAATAACACTTGAAAGTTAATGGTCTCTTGAATAAACCCAAAAATAATATTGAACACTAATTTAGGGGATCTTTATGCATGGTACCAAATATATTAGTTTACATCAGGCCAGTGATATATACTGGCTTTCTACGTGTCAGTTTATGTCGTTATATTACTCGCTTACAAAAATGTCAAAATTGTTCAGGGCAGTTATTCAAAATGATGCAAGGTCCTTATTAAATTTTTGAAACTGTATATTGTTAATAAGAGTACATATGTGTATGTAAATGTACATTCTATAATGCTAATGTGGTATGACTGGATGTGTAAACAGTTTTTGAGGATGGCCTATATACACAGAATACCATAATTAAAGAATAGATTATATATTAAAATTTTTATTTTAAAAATACCATGTTAATAATTTAAACATCGGTATATAATTTAAAATAAGAGTGTTTATTGAAAGAGAAACTCTGTGATTGATTATTAATGTCTTTTTTTTTTTAGATGAATTTTAGTTGGAATTCTTGTCTTAAGAAAGGGCTATTGTTATTTACATCTTTAAGTGGCAGTTATACATTGAAAATCTGTTAAAGCAAAAGTCTACATGGATTACAACGCTACAATTTATTTAATGCATCGTTTCAATAGCGGTTACTAGGGCATCGAAAAGGTGAACTAAACCGGAAACCGCCAATAATTGGGTGAACGCAAAAAAATATACTAAGCCTTTTCTGATGCGGATCAGAGCGGGATTTTTTTTACTTTGCCAATTATTGGCGGTTTGGCACTTTCGACATCCCTGCCAGCAAGCGTCATGAGAACCTTGGCACACTGCCAGTGAGCTTGACACAAAAGAAAACGTTTAGGCATTCCAAGACCGCCACCTGTAGGTGAACTAAACTGATGCGGATTATGTTTTGCCCATCACATTTGGATCAGATTTAGTCAACCTTTTTCTGCCGTGTAAACGCAAACATAAATCTAATCCGGATCAGAGCCGGCTCAGTTTAGTTCACCTTTTCGATGCCCATGTAACCGCGGCTTACATTGGCACATATGCTTGAGAACGATGTCAGTAAAGACATAGGAACGTTGCGAAGGTGTAGTCCATGGGCCGCTTTCACAAAGCCCGCCCAAATTTACCCACACTCAGTTACTATGGCGCCTAGTGTTGAAGGTATGGAGTCGTCACGACAACTGATAGTTCGAAACGTCGTAAAGGCTTTGTGAAACTGGCCCCTTTTAGTTTTTGCTTTGTTAGTGTCTCTGTTTACATTGCGCACGTGTGGATTTATAAAATTATTTTTGTTGAAAAAAGTCCACTTGAGCTTATATTGGTTATTTATTGTTTGAGTATGTTAATAAGATGTAAGGTGGTCGGCATGTTGATTTTCGTTGAAAGCTAAATTTGTCAATTTTCATATTAAATGTACAGAATATAAAAACAGCAAAAAGCCTTGTGTATGTTAGTTTTCTTTTTTAGGCCTTGAGTTCATGTTTGTAAATAAGGTTAGTGCACAAATTCGCTGGACGCCACTGAATCCGTGCATATAGGCTATACCAAAGTTTATGTAACACCCAGCCGACTGGACGAGTAGTTAAATTCTGTCGGCTTGGTGGAACATGCCGTCGAATCCAGTCGGATACAACCGGAACTGGTTGGCTCGTAGTCGAACATAACCCTAACATAGTTAAATCGTAGTCCAACACAACCCTAATTCAAAGTAATTATGTCGCGTCGAAGAAATCAATCGTGAAATGACATGAAATCTACCCTGTGGTGTATACCCAGTTTTTCAGACGAGAAACGACTGTCGTGCAGTCGCGCCGGACCTGTTGAATTCTGTTGAATGCACATTTGAGAAAACGAAGGAAAACTGTTTTGCTTCAGGATTAAGCAACTAAAAATAGAATAAATTTCATTTTGGCTTTTCAAAGGAAAATAATCAGAAGTTTTTCCAGTACATTAGTTCTGATTATG
>JAVFBZ010045974.1:0-10436 GCA_032466195.1 Katharina tunicata
TCTTTGTGCGTAATAAAACCGTAACCATTCCAGTGCACATAGACATCGATATGTATGCAATAAATATATCCTTTTCTGAAATTGTGGTATAACTTTGTTTAACTTATATAATCTCATTTGTGCAAGTTCAGAGAAGTACGTTATTGCTCCTTTTATTTTAAGTGATAACATCTTATATTGAGTGCACCCAGGATTTGCTGGGTATTCAATTCTGCGTCCAGTTAGCCAATTCATTGGCAATGCTCATTTTGTATGGCCTAACACTGTTTACAGGAGGTCTCCAGAACGCGGAGGTAGTCTGGGAAAAATAAAAAATATATTAGGATCATTGTCAATTTTATAAACACCTTGATTGACTGTCTTTAGGTTACAGGTCAGATGGAATAATAATAGATCAATGAAGCCATTGTGAACACTTTTCACATTTTCCAATAATGTTTGCTGGCAACTTAAATCAAATGTTAAACAAAAACCGTTGCTTCTTGTGCAATTTAATGGGCAATTATATCACATTAACCATATTTATTTCTTAGATAGCAGCATTGAATTATACTAGTCGCACCCACCCTGTCATTGAATTCATATTTAGCCAAGCTAGTTTAAAAAATACAAGTAATTCACACCATTTTCTGGTGAAAGTACTCAAGTATTCAGTACTCTGGTTTGTTCGACTCACTTTGTAGAAACACAAAAAATGGGATGCCTTTAGAAACGTGGACTTCCAAATAACAGACAAAGTAGCAAACTTTAGAAAAAAGATTCTGTTTCATATGCCTTTGAACATCTATATTCGTTTCAGTCGTTTTAAATATATATACTTGTCAGGTTTACAGACAATATATTTCCTTCCAAGCGTGCCAATTCTCAAGTATAAGACATAAAAAGGCGTCAATTCAAATAAATAGTGAGGCACCAGAGAGCAGGCATGTTATTATGTCAACTCTGACGAGAGTTTGAACAAAAAGAACAATTTTAACCGATAGAAGCGATAGAAATCTATCAGAAAAAAGTTCGGCTCTTATATCAAATTCAAGTAACCTATCAACTGGGATATAGGCTGTGAATCTTCTCTCTTCTTGTCATGCAATTCATGCTCCAACTACACACGTCCGATGAAAAACTGTCTCACTGGAATATTTAGAGTGATACGTTTTTGAGATCAACACGCAATATTTAGGAGTTTATTAATAAATGTATGATCAATAATAATGTGAAGAGTGGAATCTTTACAAAGAAATTATATAAACTTTGGAAACTATTTAATATATGTTGTTTTCGTGGATCATTTTTTAATTGTTGAATACCTTGAATAGCGTTTTTATCTTGTAATTGATGAATACCTTCAGTGTTTTTATCCTGTATATCGAAAGTGTTGCACACGGCGATTTTGAAAAATATATTTTTAAGAAAGTGGCAGCTTAGGCGTCGATGCTTTAAACTGGTTAACATATCTTTTTTACGTTTCACTCACTTGATTCAGTTTGTCTTTCTTCTTGTCTGCCCTTATCTTCTTACTTTCGATTTTCTAATTCCAATAGTATGCATGTATCCAGGGGGTTTCCTGCCCAATTTCGCCTTGTGTTTATCTCTTTTCGCCTAAAACCATCTTCTTTAGTATGTTAGTTCACAAATTATATTACATCACAATCATTTAGAATCAAATTAGTGGTAAATAGTTGAAAATACAGTTGCCGTGTTCATTTGCACATGATCTTACGAGATGCTGTTCCATTTGTATTCGCTTTCATTGAAGGCAAATGGAGAAAGCTATTTTTTATGTTTTTTAATTAGTACAGAACTTTACCCTCTACAAAAGAGCTTTTCAAGTACGATTTTTCTACGACTTTCCCCACATTCTTCTTTACCATCAGGCTTGAAATCCGCGAATCGTGTTAAGGTAGAGTAAGTAATATAGCTGTCCAAACATATATTCCATACCTCCCGAACAATACTGAATGTATTGGATGATATGAAATTTGCGTGGTTGATTTCTTTCTGCAATGGTAGTTTCTAAACCGTCCTTGCTTAAAAATATAAACAGACTATCCGATTAAATAATTGTAACTCGAACAACCTTACATTTCCAGATGTAAAGAAAGCAGTGATTTATTTAGGGTGCCAAGGTTAAATTGTGACCACCGTTTTAACGTAATAATTAGGCTGGCGTCGTCAGTCCGGAAGAAGATGTTTATCGAACCGCAGGCAGTGCATGAAAGCTCCGCTATTAGCTGAGGTACATAGTAATAAATAGTGCAAGTTATTTGTAATATCGATAATTACTATTTGCTCGAAATTGGTTTTAAACGTATGCAGATTTGCGATCATAGCAAACAACACGGAAATATTTTAAAATAAGCAATGCATTACATAACGCTGGTTTCCACATAAATGTGTGTAAATATTTTATTATGGCAAGCAATATAAATTTTTGCTGAAGTCCTTTAACAGGACTAACTGGCAAGGAAGTGTGAAATAAACGTCCTTGTACGGTAGTTTGTAAGGCTAATTTCCACCGGTAAATGACAACTATTAACACCAATCAGCCAGCCAACTTACTAGCCACTTTCACATCTTCTCTTCACAATCATTTAAATTAATTGCATAATATATGAAGCTAGCAACAAATCCCATAACAGAAAAGCTTGTGTATTAATATCACACAGACAAAAACAGATAGGAGAAATTGCGATTATTTAAAATTTTTCAAAGTGCAAAGGACTGTTTTTAAAACTGTTCTATAATATGTTGACATTTATATTTGCTTTTTATTTGCCGAAGAAATCACCTGATTTTATAGCATATATCGAGTTTCTGATTGCTTCAAAACGGTATTAACATTATTTAGAAAACAATTTCCTCTACTGTTAGCAATGTTCGACTAACGGGTTACTGGCAAAATATGTGACAAATGTTTCGAAACAACTCATACCATTTCACAGGGATGACAGAAATAGGCTGTGGTCAGAGCAGTCTGTTTACACATATCGAATTTGGAATTACAATACTCATTTCCTCATCCATTTTAGCCGTATTCGCTCAAACTAACAACGAAAAAAACTGAACGATAAGGCGCTATTCAAGTTATGCTAATGTTTGCAATTACAATCAGTGTTGGAATTAGATTGGCCAAAGGATTGCCCCAAGCCATGATTAGGGATGTTTCAAGAAGAGATTGGACTATATATTGTACCCTCAGTAAGTTCAGTTTCTTTGAACTGTCCATGTTTGGTATTACGAGGCTTACAATGAACGCTGTAATTAATTTCGGGTTACAGGCTCCGATTTCGATTCTACTCGTTTAAACACATTCCTGTTTTTGTAGAGTTCATTGTTCTCTATCTGTGATTGCGCGACGTGAAATTCCTTTTTACATCACGCGTCGTTTGTTTTCTACAAACCATTTTTTTTAATATGTTGATTGATATCGTGAGTTGTTCCTAGATTTATTCAGAGATTGCTACTAGACAATTTACCCATAATTCGGGTTTAGCCCTATTGTGCTACCATCAAACACACTCTCATCAAACTCAAATGGCATCGGTTTAATTTCAAATGTCAATATATCCACAGAAACACAGGATCCAAAATCTATATATATTTATAAAGCGAGGTATTCATCTTTGCTAATGCGATAGTTTTATTCATCAAAAGATTTAAAACTGCTCCCGAACAAAACAATATGTAAAAGGGATTAAAGCTTGGCTTACACATTCACAGAAGTAATGTCTTAAATACAATGTTTTGTGGGTAGTTGTATACGTCTCATTGCCCTCTCTTATGTTTGAGTGACCTATATGTCCCTGCCGTGTTATCTCTAGAAATGATCATTTTTTGAATAACGATTATGTCTTTGATATATAAAATGCTGTGTCAGAATCCAGGGTGCTTTGCGTTTACATTACTTTGAGTCCGAGGTGTTTTCTTAGCTGTGTTTAATGGAAATTACTATTTTGTTCGCAGTAATTTAGTAAAAGCCTGATTATATTAATCATCATACAAGGAAATAGTTAATGGTAATTAATTGGCAGAAATTAATAATTAATGAACGTGCTATTGATCCACTTTCCTTTCCGCTATTTATTGTTTGGGTCCCTGATGTTTAAAGATGTAAATTAAACGGCGCAACTATTTCCTCATCTGCATGATGTGATGGGCTTTAGTGTAAAGATAGTTTGCCAATGTGTGTACAAAGGTGACTGTCATAGACTGAGTGTCTATTATAAGCTTGTAATATTAGAGGTTATTAGCGAAGAAAAGCTTAATTATCTTTAATTGGAGCTTTAAGTTGATCAACCGATATAGAATATTAGATTAGGGTTGACTGACACAATTTAGCAGATATATCAGATCATGACCCATGAGTAGAGATTTGAGGGTAATCATATAGATAGACAAACGGACGGAAATGCCGGGTAAAGGGAGAACTGACTGGCTTGGCGCCGAATTCTTATCTCGTAGAATTGGACTGTCATAGATCACCTCTCATTGGCTAATTAAGACATCCTGCATATAAAACAGAACATCACCAAAGGCGAGCCAATGACTATTACCCTGTATATTATTAGTGTTTCCTTTCTTACAAATTCTGCTACTCTACCTACAAAGACACATTTAGATATATATGTTAGCCTCTTTGCAAATAACTATAATTTTTCCTGACTGAGCTAAAATGTTGTGTTGGTGGTTGGAGTCTGAGTAAAATGGATACTGATGTGAACCAGAATAACTAATCAAAGGAATCAGTTATTTGTATTGTAGCCACTATACAAATACTCAGTTTGGCCAAACACGAAATGTCTGTTCAGCAATTTAGCGGGTATGTCGAGTCCAGATCGGTTCTTTTGGAAACCCATAATACAGATGGATAACATTGAATTCACCTGACCCAAGGCAGGGAATCCAACCTGCAACGTGGTGTAATTTATTTGTCAATTTTTAGTTCGTGTTAATTACCCATTTATATGGCGTGACGACACAAACTAGATCAATAAAATGTACCACAGCATATGTGAGGAAAACATCGTACTGCATGGGGAACCAACAGGAGCATTATGTAAGAAAGTTGACCAATAGTTCTCAACGACTCTAACCCACTAGGAAAAGGGACATAAAAGCATTTTATAATCGGCGAAATTTCAAATGATCTCTTCAATAAACACTGGATATTACAAAATGTAAAGCTTTCTTTTAGATATTCCTCAGAAGATTTACGTGTGCATCGATGGATGTCTTTTGTAAAACCAATCGGTACTGCTTTCATTCTCATTTATCAGACAAATGCCCTTCACTCCGTAACGCATTCCAACACATCGAGGAATGGTGTTATGATAACGTGTCTTTCTAAACAAGCAGGCTAAAACTGTTTTCCCCCAGGAGACAATTAATAGAAATTATAGATTTATCTAGGCGCTCTCACTTGACAGGCGAGTGACACTTAAATCTTCTGACACAACAACAGTTATCATCTTTCCCAATATGTGGCATTAAGAATATTTCAACGCTGTTCAATCCAGAAATGCCAAAATACAGCGTAATCTATTTTATTACGACCAGAATGTTTGTTCACGGACACCGGCTTATAATACACATTTATGATTCACTTTCTGTCAACATCCCGCCTTAAACAAATTCAGGGCGATAAAAAAAAGTCACCAAACAATCAAAAAATAAAACGAAGACAATATTTTAGCCATAGCAATAAAACACTCCAATAAAATTGGTCACACACGTCCAACTACAAATAAGGCAGTATTAATGGGAGATGACTATAACGTACATGACAGTCTCACAACGAGAGAAATGGCAGCATCATCACTAGATAACAATAAAAAGACTGTTGAACTTTCTGTACAAAACCCAGATACAGTGAAATTATCGTTAGAAAACACAGATTGTTACAATTATTAACACTCCAATTGTATACACAATCTGCCAAGTTATTTTTTTTTAAGTTTGTGTGGGTTTTAAACTTGTTTATACGTTGATCCTTATTCTAAGATGACAATCTCTTAACCTAAATGTGTATTAAATAATAATATCTTATTCTATGTATCTGACGAGGAAAGCTTTACTGATACATATGTAAAAAAAACATTCCGATGAACACAATATTGAACTGCTGCATCAATTGTTCTGTTCTGTTTTTACACTACAATGTTATACACAATCTGCCCAGTTACTTTTTAGTAACATTTATGAGTAGCGTCTCTTCCGTGGAGGGCTGTCTGGAGTTTGTACCAATTTGGTTGAGTTCCCTAAAGAACGAAAAGACCTATTTGAGACTACAAATGAAGCAGACTGTTCGACATTTGTCATGTCCAGACGTGAACAATTTACATACAACCGATAACCTTGAGGAATTTGTGGTTGCTGGCGACATTGTTTTTTATTTTTTGAAAGGGATAACTGAGGTTATAGATACTACTGAAGGCTATCATTATGTTTTTGGCAAGCTGCATAATTTCAAATGAATTGGTTGGTACTACAGCAACCACTACACCATTTCCATTATTCAGTGTGGACTTGCGAGACAAACTTGTCATATGACATTAAAAATGAGTTCGTTTTTATCAGAAATTGTTTTGACCCCATTAGTTGTATCAATGTCCTATGAGTATTGTCCAGGAGATAGTCTTATGGTAAATAATCACCAAACTCAGAAAGTGGCCATATTTTTCTGTTAAAAATTGATTAAGAAGCATATAATATATAAAACACTTCGTGGTGAAGCTTTTTTATTGCCTAATTTCCTATCTGCACGCATCCAATTAACCTGTGATTTAATCTTTCATTCTGACAAATACTTGTTATTCTTCTGTTCTCAACTACACACAGTATTCGATCAATATACATGCAATGTATGATTCATGTCCGAGAAAATAACTTCATCTCGGGTTAGCTAGTGTGGTGTATTAAGTACTAATATGTTATTTTATATACCCTGTGTCTAACGTGAAAACCTTTACTGACGCATAAATTATGTAAAAAAAAACACATTCCGGTGAACACCATATTGAATTGCTGTCCGTATCTACTTTTACGTTCTATACTCACAATCTCATTTTATACACAATCTGCCGAGTTATTTTTTTTCAATCGTTTGTGTTAATTGCTTAACTTGTTAACACATTGTTCTTCATTCTAAGATGACAATCTCTTAATCTAAACAATACTGGGATACCCATTGAGTAGTTAACGATAGAAGACCAAAGTCACACACTGAAGAACGATAAACAAGTACTTAAATGCTTTAAGTACTGAGGGTTAATTCACTCATTTACGAGTGGAATTAGTATTACCACAATGATGACAACGTCCACGAATATACGCGCTGAGTGGATCATGTATCGTTCTGTCACATCAGTTTTTGTACAACCTGGGTAAGGGTTAATCGTTTTTCAGTTTGTAAAAGAACCTTTGGTAACCAACTGAATACAATTAATGATCATTGTGGATGACAGTGTGTTTAACGTTTGCATTTAAGTTGAGTCCACCGTATTTTCTTAGCTGTTTGTATTGTAAAAATAAGTCTGATTATATAAATTAGTAGAAAACACCGGGATAGTTTATGATAATCAATTAACAGACGATAATGATTAATAAACGATTTGTAATTTTGGCATTTGACGTTTTGAGATATCAATGAAACCACGCAACTATATCCTCTGCTGCATGATGTGATGAGCTTTATAATTTGTCAATGTGTGAACAAAGATGACTGTCTGTTAGACTGAGTGTCCATTAAACTTCTCATATGGGAGGTAATTTGTGGAATGGAATGACGAAAGAAAATCCGAAATAGTTTTTATAGGAAGTTTAAGTTGATCGACCAATACAGATTATTAGGTTAAAATTTGACAGCGATATCCGATCATGACCCAATAATTAGAGATTTTTTTATTAAACATATAAATAGATGGACGGATGGGAATCCCTGGTGAAGTGTGCAGGGAGAAATGTCTGGATTGGCGCCGAATTCATATGAGAGAGCAGAATTGGACTGTCAAAGATCAGTTCATCTCGACTAATCAAGGCATGCTTCACATCAAACATGACATATCCAAAGGCGAGCACACGACCCTGTAGATAATTGGCCTTTAGGTAGAGTTGCAGATATATGTATTGTAAGAAAGGAAATACAATTAGCCAGATCCATATGCATGTGTTATTCAGGCTATACAGATCTACTGAGATTTGACCCTTTTGTCCGGAGCGTTATAGCCCAATTTTAGCGTAGCGTCTTTAGCGTTTTAGTATAAAGTTGTTGATATGCTTTGGGAGACAATTTTAAATGCTGTATACTTTTATAGACATTTTTTATAACTGAAAATCAAATGCTAGCCTAGGAATTGGTCAATGCGATACCCATACATGTGAATGTTGCAGAAGACATTCCGATTTATTTGTTTGATTGTTTTTTTACGTCGTACTCAAGAGTATTTCACTAATATGACAAATGTCGGTATCTGGTTGAAAACCAGGAAAAAAACTCATAAAAAGCGCCCCGCGATACCCACATCCACTGGAAACTTCCCGTATATACCTAAGATTCGAAGGGGTATAAATCTATTGTGTATGTATTGAAGGGGACGCAGCAGTCCAACGCTCAACCAATTCAGGAAAACCCTCAATTGGAGTCAGAGCCCTACTGGTACGTTTAAGTCACATGCGTAGAAAAGTTGACAGAAAATTCCAGGCTAAGAAAGTGTCGTCTTAAAACAGCAAAGATGCTGTAAATAATTTATCCATGAACACCCACACAAAAAAGTTACAAAATTGGACAGATTGTGTCTAAGGAAAGTCATCACCAACCCAAGGCAATGAATCGCGGAAATGTTGGCACAGAATGGAAAAGGGTTTATGTAGCAGTTAACAATTGTTGCTTTTACATATGTAAATGTTTTGATCGTCATTTAAGTCCAACACCCTTGAGTACTTAACAAGCAATATAACCCACGATTATGCTGAAATAATAGCCTCGAACAAGTTTACATGAATCATATGTTTATAAAAGATTGCCTTCTGTTGGAATAACAATAAAAGTTGTTCGCCCAAAGTGAAACATTGAGTCGTGTGATAATGGAAGAATGCGTTCCGATTGAAAAAAAGTAAAAATTGTAACTGTAAAAATTTGTAAAATAGAATCTGTTCATTATTGTCTGGGACAACCCAGAGAGTGTTATCCCCCAAAAAAGAAAAACCTAACCTTCAGTAATTACTACAACAAAGTAACACGTAATTTGCTCGAACTTGAATCGTACGCTTGCATATCTATTTAATACGGTGTGCAGTTGAAAACAAATTATGAAAATCGTTTGCCACAAAGTGAACGATTAAATCATATATTAATCCGATGCGTGAATGTGGAAATTAGTGAATAAAAAAATCTTCACCACGAAGTGTAAAATTGTCACTGTAAAAATGTGTGAACTAGAATCTGTTCATTCACCAGAGACTGTTATTCCACAAAAATGAAAATTCTAAACTTCAGTAATTAATACACCAAAGGTAACTCGTAATTTCCTCGAACATAAATCATACGTTTGTATATATATTTAATAAGATGTGGAGTAGAAAACTGAATAATAAAAATCCTTTGCCACTAAGTGAACGATTAAATCATGTTTTAATCGGATGCGTGTATATAGAAATTAGTGAATATAAAAGGGCGAGGTGGAGTATATATTATATATTTCTTTATCAGTTCTTGACAGAAAAATATGGCCACTGTCTGAATTTGGTAATTAATTTCCATAAGACTATCCCCTGAACGATAATCAGGCGAGATTGATACTACTAATGGGGGAAAAGGGCAATTCTTGGTGAAAACGAACTCATTTAAAGGGTCATACGGCAGGTTTGTCTCGCCAGTCCACACTGATAAAATGAAGATGGGATGGGTGGTTTATGTTGTCTGTACCGAGCAATTCACTTATCAGTATGCAGCCTGCCAAGGACATAATGATAGACATCCGCAATATCTAACCGCAGTGATCCCTTTGTTGACAGCGCATTGAAATCTAACACCATTTCCCAGATCAATTAAACGCCAACAACTAGATTTTCCCAATGTTATCGATTGTATGTAAATGTTTCACGTCTGGACATAATAGATATCGGAGAGTCCGTTTCATTTCTGTTCTCATATTCGATTTCTCAGAGAAACCAACCGTGTTAAAAACTCTAGACATCCCTCCATGGAAGTAACACTACTCAATAATGTTAACATTTGCAACAATCCGAGTTGTGCTTCATTGTAGAGCATTGAAATTGGTCCAAATGAGTGGTCTGTCACAAGTTGTTATTTAACAATTTGTAAAAGTAATTTGCTACAACAGAGGTCACGCCTAGTCTACCAACTACCAATGGTTAATTGGCCTATATTTCACACGGAATCTACAACACGTACAACAGCGACTGTGAATATACATGTTGTA
>JAVFBZ010045985.1:0-10436 GCA_032466195.1 Katharina tunicata
AGTTGAGAAAACGTCACTATATTCCTGAATAATATTAATGACTTGTTGACATTCCTCATGACTTCCATCAAAGTTCTTTATATTTGGACAAACTGCCTTTTCTGTACTTTCATGAGCCTTTAATAAAGATATGACTATATTGTCCTGAGCAACTTCAACACATACTTCTTCAGCCAAATTGAAGTCCTTGGTGATACCTACCCTGGTGCGTGGTGGTAACCACATGTCTTTCTCAGTTAAGTTAGTTACTTCAACATAACCACTTGAAAGTGAATGTGCGATCAAGAGTTGTCCTCCATGAATGGTGTTTTGTACAGGTTCAACCAATACTGGTTTATCCTTAGGTATACCAGTACATTGTATCCTGGAGATAGAGGCTGCTGGGATGACTACTTCCAAATCTCCAGACACTTTCACACACGTCTATTTCTGGACAACCACCTACAATCTGGCGTCATGATTCTTGTCGTCCATCATTTACAGTTTGGCTTGCTGCTGTAACTTGATTAGTGCCAGACCCAAACCTATTCTTTCTACTTAGATCATACTTGCGTTTTCGACAGTCACGTTTATAATGTCCTGATTTATTACAATAAAACATTTAAAATCAGTTAGGTTCGTATTGAGCTGAGATATGGGTGTATTAGGATACTGAGTCTGACTCATCGCTGGCGAAATTGTTTGTTGATTTCCTAATGCTCTTGACCAACCAATGAATTCACTGACCCATGGAGGAGCTTCATTCCAGTCAGTCCCCGCTGGTACCGGCTGTTTCTCCACATACCAAGGAAGTACTTCACGAACACTGGCGTTTGATAAACCATCCGTTTCTTCAAGGGCAATTCAGCGCAACTGGAGGAATGTAAGACGCTCATTTTGTCGAAACTGTCGCCCGATGTGTTCCTGGAGGGTCATAGGTCTCACACCTTCAGCAAATTGTTGTTTTAGTAGTTCTTCCTTCTCGGTAAGACCAAGTTTTATTTTATCAGTCAAATCAACCAATCTATGGGAGAATTCTGTAACAGATTCAGTTTCACCTTGTACACAGTTGTAAAACTCCTTCATTCGCTGAGCATGTGTTGCTCTGCTTCCAAATACAGTACGCAAAGTTTGATACAGATCATCAGGAGCCGCTGGACGTAAGCGTCGAACTTCATCACTGGCAGACCCGGATAAATAATCTCGTAAAAACAAGATTGCTGCTTCTCCTTCAAGTTGTTGGCTGGCAACGGCACGTGAGGCACGCTCGAGCCATTCGTCAGGTTCATCTTTCCCCGAATATAATGGTAACTTTATCGGTGGTGGTACAACAATTCTAGTTCGAGGTGGTGGTTGTTGTACTTGGGTTGCTGCATCCAGTGTCGCTCGCAACTGTTCAATCTGCTCCCGAAGGCTAGCAAGCTCAGCTTCGGCCATGGTCACGTTCACTCAAAGTCAATTTATCAACCTCTGGCTCCACAACTGACACCAATTTATAATGGAGTGAACAGTAACGTTACAGGAATTTAGTTGAACCAGATCAATCCGACTTTAGACCCTCAAATCCCTGAGGGTCTTTCCTTAAATCTGGTTCCCAGCAATACCGCTGACCAGACTACCCTCCTTATTTCACCACGCAACCCAGCGATAGCGCTAACCTTGGAGTCGAATGTACCTCCGAGGCAGAAGAGTTATAATGGGGAAAACCCAATATAAGCACATAATTAATGATTACAAGTTACATATTTAAAAAAAGAATTAAGTGACTTCTTAACCATCACACAAATGCTAATCTTGGACCAGACACCATTCAAACTATAAGATTTCTTTGTTAATTTTTGGAGAGAGGGGGAGGATAACACTCTATTACAACAGCTTCCAGTCCAAAAACTCATACATTTAAGGAGAAATCTAAGCTTCGGGCCTCACCATCAGACATCGAAACGACAACAGGCACTTATACCAGTAAACCTGACCGCCAACAATAAGAACGATTTAATCAATCTGACTTCAAATTATCATGACTTATAATTACAACTGGCACTATGGCTAAGGACAGTATGTTTACAGATTATATTCATGTTGTCATACGTAGCACTGTAGCACACGTAATCACTTAAGCAATTTCATATTTTTGGGTTGTGTTAAGGTCACCGTCTAATGTTTGGAATACAGCGCCGTCATTGAAGTGAAACACCCTTGAGCACGGCGTTAAACACAACCAATCAATCAATATGATTATATCTGCAAGTACATGTGAAACGAAAGTTAGAAAAGAACACAGAGCTACCTTTTGTGTAAATCAGCCTGATAGTGTTATACAATAACAGTTATTTCTCAACTTTCTAAAAAAAAAACACTTATTGGTATGTTTGTTAATGGATATATCATCTCTTGTTTCAGCAGCTTTCACTTGCTGACATAATAAGATAACAAGACCGTTAAACTACATGTGCATTTCCTTTCTTTACATTTATAAATATATATACCTGATAAAAGAGATTCCTTAACAGTTAAAATGTTGTCTGAAAGGATGCCCAGATTGTCAACGGCAGTTAGAAGCTGGATGGCGATAACAACACTTGAAATCACGCCATTGACTTGATAACGTTTCTATTTCCAGTTTACATGTACAAATAAATCCAAAAAATGAAAATTGCAATGGGTTCTCAACAACATCAACACTCCGCAAACCAAGCAGGAATTCTTTTCTTTCTATTTGCAGTTGATGTTTTGTTAGCAGACATGAAAGGAGAAAGTTAAGTTTGACGATGCAACATCACGGTAAATATTGTTCACTGATCTGTCGATCGAATAACCTTGTACAGAAATTCGCAAGTTTCATATGAAGAGAAGCAGAATCCATTTTAACCTGTACATTTTAAATCTGTACTTAAATCGGAATTTTCAATCACCATCACAGATTTGCCCGTTTGTTTTGGTGCCTTAATGAATCGGAATTAATAAATATATTTACGTTATAATTTAAAAAAACTAGCTTCAATACATAAAATCGTCGTCTGATAAAAGCACCGTGAATTTGTTCACACGGGCGGCATCAGTTCTTCACGTGATCCTGATTACACTTATGGTTTATCGTTTAAGTTACAATAAACGTTGCATGTGCTACATCAAACAAACCACACATTTTGAATCTTTAAGGCCACATATTTTTCGTGGGATCGTCAATAAGGTTCCAGGCTATAAACATGTTCGAATTTTCAACGCCGGGGCAACCATGTTTAGGGACTATTTTGACTGTGGCAAGGTTGGAGAATAAAAGCATTGGTTTATTTCCAAACACAGGTACGGTAACACATATAATCTGTACTATCAAAAAGCTTTAACAGATGAAAAAGTGCTAAACGACATTTCCATAATGGTGGCTTAAAAATAACCAATTAACCTGTATCCATGTAGGCCACAGAGAAGTTTAATAAACAATAACAAAGAAGTGACTCCGAAATTAGATGCCATTATTGTCAATATTCAGGTTTATTCAAAAACATTTTCAAGACATGATGGAAAACGTCTTTAAAATGTCTTTAAAATGGTTATGAATTAAACCGAAATATTGACAATAATCTGTATCGGTTAACGAATATTTGGACAATTACTAAACTGAATTGTTGGAGGTGAGAGCTTTAAAAGAGTTTGATGTTAACATTACCCTAAGAGGTATATTCACACGGCAACTTAATGTGAAGCCAGGTTGATGCGATTTCTACCAGTGACATTTCTTTATCGTGCATGGTAGCCACACGTTTGATTGGATACAGCAAGTTTACTCCGTCATTAGTAATAACACTGGCACAGGGATATCGACTAATTAAAACCGATAAATAAACATCATGTTCTAGATAAATTCTCAGAGAAAAGTTTATATAAATGCCGTGTTTTCAAATCTTCTGGGCGATGACCAATTCTCTTTCTGTCCTAAATCACAAATTTTAATTGAGTTTGTAGCCTTCGCAAATAATTGTTTTTGTTTTCAAACATTTGTTCAACGTGAGAAGTCTTAGTGTCACATCAATTGGTACATGGAGTTGTGGTTACTGATAGTTAAACCTATATTTAATTTTGACGATTCATAATATTCCTGACTAATCCCCCTGAATGACGACATTGGGTATATAATGGAAGATGTCCTCTGGCTGCGGAGATGATAGGGTGGTTTGTACAAGGTTTTCTTGGTTTTTCGTCATACGCAGGTAACACACTCGTCATATAAGTGAAATATCCTTAAGTACAACGTTAAACACATATAAAATAAATTCAAAAATATATGTCTTAGGAACATGTACTAAATCGCTACCTGAACTCGATAGCCCATGAAAACCATCGGGCGACAGAGTAAAATGATAAGAGACATGTACTACATACACGTAAGAGAAGACTAAATAGAAGACCGCGAAGTCGAACATACGCAAATTGAGACGAAGTGTCAACGGGATTTAGGGGTGAAGATGACTGCATTTCGATGTTTCGTGTCTTTTTACAAACATATTCACAATGAATACATGTACTTTTACATTTTTTCTTGGAAGTTATATTCTATTCAACTTTGACTTACATAACACTTTGTCGCTCACACGCAGAATGCAGAGAGTTGTTTAAAGGCAGAAGAACTAATGGGAGCTGTACATTCGTAACCTTTAAATATTACGTAAACTGATGTCTGTTTCAATTGACGTTTAACCTGGGTAACCTTTAGATGAATGGCATTTGACCCCTGTCACGTCTGACCCTTTTGCCCTGTGACCTTTATCGAATGTTTAAAAGTATGTCACCACACGATACAAGTTGATGATGTAGAATCCATTTGGAATATTGACAATTGATACATACATTTACCATGTTTGTAACTGTGAATAATATAGAGGTTATGTCGTACACATTATCTACTAAAACATACAAGGGTAATGATGACCTTTTTAAAACCTTTCTAATGCCTAATGTTGTGCCTAAAGACAAGAAAACGTTAAAACAAGTTTGACCCTAAACGACCTAACGACCTATAGTGAGAAACACAATCTGACTAAAGGTTGGTGTGTTTCCAAATTATATTCATGCAGTTAGCACTGGAGGAACATTATCTTTCCAACAGCAAAAACTCTTAATGGACTACACATTGTATGGTTGTGTTAAGAGTCGCTCTCAGCTGTTTTTTTTTTTTTTTTAATATTTTTATTTCAACACTAATTGCATGTTCAAATGTACTCTGAAATTGTTTTTCATTTTCAACCAATCAATCAATCAATCATATAGTGAGAAACGGGGTTGGCGGATTCTTACTGTGCCTTGGTTCTCTCTGAGCTAAGTGTCTTCAGTAAGCCGAAATATTGTGGAGTTCTGTCCTTGTCCCGTGGCGTCTTTCACTGTTGCCAGTATTGTTAAGGTGTAATTACGTTAGGTACGGCGTAAAACCCCGATCAATCAATCAATCCGCTATAGTGGGTAGCCAATGAAGCATTAAACTTTATTGTGGAACTTTTGTGATATACTGATTATGTATGCCAGTGACGATATGTGTCGACAGTGTATTGATTGTTAATTAGTTTTGGTGTTCATTATAATGGGTTTTACTGAATTGCAAATTTTACGTCGGACGAACTACCAGAAATACAAAGGTTCGCAATTCGAATGCTGCATAGTATGGCTCCAACAGCGGCAATACGTAATTGATGTGGTATGATAAATTTAAATACTTCCTGGATACCATAATAAATAAACTGGGGTTTAAAACTGTCTAAATTAGCAACATTTTTTTTTTAAGATAATAACAAATCCTTATTAAATTTGTTTTAATGTATTACTCTTAGTAAAACGTTTCAGTTTTACTTTTTGGGGTTTTTTTTCTTATAAAATTAAGTAATTTTTCGACTAACCGATGTGTAGGATTTCTAAACGTACATGAACAGCAGTATGTGTTTGCTGCTATGCATTGTGTCACTTAAATACTATTCTTTACATAAACATAATATAAGCATAAATGACAGGTAGTTATTTCAGTATTTAAAATCTATTTGTCAGTATCACATAACTCTCTCATGCTAGAGAGACTACAGCGTTGGCTTTCCAGTAACCATGCATGTACAAAATACAGAAGTAAAGCATTTTTACAAACTTTGAGGCTTGAATTTAATAAGTTTTATCTATTTTGTCACAATCAATACTTTATTATTGCCTATGAAACCACAGGGATAGAACACTCACTTTCTTCAGTACCTCTAGGGTGTGATAACAATGACATGCATGATAAAGATGATTTAACACTGATTGTAGACGACAATCTACATCAAAATATGGCGACAAGTTGAAGGATGAAAATGCGAATATCTACAGTTAACACACTAAATGTGACATAATATACTTCTCCACTAGTTCACGATGAAGTATACAATGCTGTCATATGCTTATAGTTTATAATATTACAAGCGTAAATATTTCGCTGCATGAATAAATATAAACAGGTTGGCTTTTAGAAAACCGCAAGTTATTGCCGTAAACACCGAACTGCAGCGTCTGCAAGCAATAGCACGAGACATAAATAGGAGTATATACCTAATGAACATGTAACAATATGACTTAATTTAACTTTTTGTTATAATTAGTAACTAACACGATTTTGAGAGCTATTGTTACAGCTCTATTTATAGCTTTTAATGAAATTAAATATTACATCATAAATAGACATTTGCTTCTGTGTGTTAAGAGCGTGTTTATATTTTATGTTTTGTGATGGCTATTATAAGATGTGATTGAACGTGTAAGCTGTATGTTATATGGGTGCTTTACAGTCAGTGGAGACCTCTTATTTAGAGTATTTGTACTTGGCTCATGTCATAGACCCCTCAAGATAGACTTTTAACGTATAGCGTCGAATCATATCTTAAATGTCAACTTTGAAGTATTTCGCGAATTGTCACATTTAGAACCCGCTGATTGGCCCGTCCAACACATAATGAAATATATACAAGTTAAAAACTGGGGGCATATAAAAGGTGGAGTATGTAAAAAATATCACAACTGTTGAGTATAATTTTAAACTTAAGTGAATTAGAATAGTAGCTCAACGGTATGGAAAGCCCACCAGAAAAGCCCAACGGATTACCTAAGACACAAGATCAATGGACACAGGAATCAACGGTAATGGATTTTTTTTTTACTTCACAGGATAAACAGATCGTTAGGCAACGTGTTTGATTATTTTCCATGTTTCTTTATATTTGATTCCTTTCAGAGAAATTTCCCCGCAAACTGAAGTTGAACCGAAAATATGTTTATATATATAGAAATGACCACGAAGTTATCAGTTTATCCTCGTCTGTGAATATACATGTCGTAATCTACGAAACCTTAACAATCTTAACGCGTTTGTGGTTGTTATTTTGTCATCTTACACGGCTGATTATAGAAGCTGGGTTTTTTTTGTTTGTTTTTAAGGCATAGCGCCTTGCCGTATCGTCGCCATAGAATAAATCTTTTTAAAATCAGCATGCGACTTAACGACAATAATATATTTTAAACTTATCTAGTCAACTATGGGTTACAGGGTGGTTTGTGTTCTCGTGATTCGTGTAATTCACTCATATGGAACATACCTCCGTCAAAGTATCCTTCTATAGATACAAGGAAAACAGTATAATCAAATATAATGGTAGAAAATGTTATGTTACAGGATTATGCCTTAGAAGAGGAGAACTGACACAGACATAATAAGAGCCTTAGTAGATATATAGACCGTACATAGACATTTTGAAACATGTTCTGAGTGTATAGAGAACTTTAAGTATCTTGTAAGAGCCAATTTGGTCATTAAATCGCACGGTGGACTTTTCAGGCCATATCATTTGTGTCTCTATTACATTAACTTTTATTCAATAATTAATCACCATTTAAATCATTTCACAATAATTCTTTGTCCGTTTATAAATAGCCATGCTGTTTTTCTGACGATTTTCAAGAATATTTATCGACTAATGATAAGTTTTACAAAGGTACCTCTTATATGGCATGAAAAGTCCACCATGCTAACACCTGACCAAATTGACTCTAACAAGATAATACAAACAATCAACACGCCCAAAACACCATTTTTGAAAACTGCTGCCTATCTATCAGACTGGATGTATTTTTTCCCCTTTAATCTTCTTGATCTAACTACACCTTACTAAAGCTTTTCCAGTATCCTTGATTTGGAGCACAAAGGTTTAAGACTTTTTCATTCTTACGGCCTACCTCATTGATATTTATCACGACGTATCAGACCAATTGGCGAAAGGGAACATTGATTTATGTGTATATAAAAACTTGAGTAGGTAATAATTTCATAAAACAGACGCTGTTTTAGTGCCCGTGTGTCAGTGCTCACCGTAGAGAAAGATTCGCAGCCTTTACTTGGATAAATATTCAGTCGCTCTGCCTTGAGCCACTGTAGCTCAGACGGTTAGAGTGATGGCCCTGCTAGCTAGTGACCAGAGTTCGAATTTAGGTGAAGGCAAGGCATTGTTTTCTCTACATTTATAAATATATATAGTTTAGTCAACAGTTATCACACTGACACAGGGATATCGACCTAATCAAAACCGATAAATAATCTCAATTCTAGACAAACTCTCAGAGACAAGCTTCTATAGATAGATCGCAATCTCGAGCTGTTCTGGATAACCTAAAGGCACATCTCCAGAAGAGACCATACATGTAAATTGTGAAGATTATAAGTGGCGAATATTTACCACACATAGATATTAAGGTATGGGTTAAAATAAACACAAACTCAAATAAAGTATAGTTTACAGATAGTAATGAACCCATTAGTCTACCAATGAAGTTGAGGGCAGTTATGGTTATCTGATATATATACTTTTATATAAATTTAGAGAAGAAAATTTTTCTAGCCCCCACCGATATATATTTTTGTATAATGTAGAGAAAAAAACATTTGCTTGCCTCCATCGGGATTCGAACTCGGATCTCTAGCTAGAGGGACCAGCCCTCTAACCGACTGAGCTACAGAGGCTCACGGTAGAACTAATGAATGTGTACATATATATTTTTGTATAAATGTAGAGAAAGAAAATTTTGCTTGCCTCCACCTGGATTCCATATATAAATATATATTGACGAGAAATCTTTATCGCTTCTCTATATTACTAGAATGGCAAACAGAAAGGATCCGACACAGAAAGTTGTGGCTCGAAAAAATCTCTTGACGGAACAGTTGTTGAGGTAGAAGATGAAACGAAAGAGGATGAAATTGACGACCCGTGGGCATTGCCTGACCTTGAAGACAATGGGCCGAAATATTCAGGTAACACTTTACCAGTCCAATAAACAGTCTTTCTACGATTCTATTATGCTACAGGATATCCGCCCTTGCAATGGGCAAATAACTTTGAAAGTAAGTCGTGTGAGACATTTTTTATAGAGTATTAAGGTCATGGTCCGAAAGCCGATCAAGTTAGCTTCTTACGCTACTTAAATGTTGACCTGCAGGAATGCAATAAACATTTTTGATAGAAATGGCCCATTTTCTATACAATGTTTAAATAAATAACTATTTATAAACAAAACAGATTGAGCCAATGCATGTCTGACGCTGCACGTTCATTACTATACTTTCAACTTGTCCTTCTCGCTTAAACAATGACGTCCCGATGAAAACTGTCACAGGTTGGTCTTAGCGGCGTGGACCGTGGTGGAGATCGTATCACATCCCGTGTAAAATGGCCTTATCACCCATTATTAGAATTGTCACCCTTTGGGTAATCCAATTCGGATCTGTCGAATTTAATATAACATTTTCACCAATCCAGAAACTCTTTTATTTCACATCTGGAAGAGCCTGTTGATATGCTACCCGGAATGAAACCAAAATAATGTTATTTCATTCCCGGTAGCTTGAACAACACTTCAATCACATTCTGGCAACCAGTTGAAGGTTGGGAGCTCTCTGGGTTCTATCCAGTTTTCCTGCCTTAAGATCACCTGCAATTGATTTCTTTAGTCATGAGATAGTTTACGAATGTAAAAATGTTATTTAGACTCTGTTTTGTAAATGCTGACATGGAGTGGTTTGACTAAACCGACTATAAATAAAACGACATATATTATACTTTGTACATATTAACATATTCTATACAAGCTCTCGAGAAAACAATGTTCTCATCATCAGGTACGATCGCAAATGCAAACTGCAAAAACAAGCTTTATATATACATGTGGAAAATTAACTGAATGCAGAACTAAGTAGTAGATTGCATAAGACATGCATAAGACCTAATGCAACCTCCTACTTAGTTCTGCAGTCAGCTAATTTTCCACATGTATGTATATATATAAGGCTTGTTTTTCCAGTTTGCATTTGCCATTATACCTGATGATGAAAACAGTGTTTTCTCGAAAGCTTGTATAGAATATGTAAATACACTCTTCAAAAAAAGAAACGCAAAATG
>JAVFBZ010046018.1:0-10434 GCA_032466195.1 Katharina tunicata
AGGTCTGACGGAATATTTTTATCAATCTCGATCGACCACAGACCAAATTAAAGTAACATATAAGATAATGAACTGATGATATCCACTTTATGATGTACACAAATATTGGTATGAAACCCGAGAGGTTTGGATTTCTTCTGACGTTTTATTACCTAATAGCTGTTAAGACGATACTGCATAAGATATATGACTAAATATGCAATTCTTATATATGGCATTTAACAGACATGCATGTAAATTTAAATCTAAATTTAACTCTAAAACGACTTTAAGTATTTTATTCGGTAAGAATTCAAAAGCAACAACTTGCTGTATGTGAATTACATCAAAATTCACACAACATTCGGATCCTTCTCTTCGAATGATAAAAACACGACTTTGAAAGAGAAAACAGTTTCAGGATAATGAACGTGCAATGTTTTTTGTGTACAAATTAGGCAAACTGAATCTCGATCTGTTGACAGTGGCTAATGTGGCGGGTGATTACCGTCTCTAGACACCGAAGTATCTCTGTATTCCAAACTTATTCCAAAGTATGGTAGTTACTTTTGGTTGATACGTTTAGTTAGAATCTGATCGAGAACGCCAGGGCCTATGACAGAGCTGTCGCCTCATGAGCTTCCCATGTCCACTTCAGGAATACTCTTATATTCTGGAGCAAATATACTTCTAGTAAGCGAACAATAGAAAATCAGTCTCATATAAATAGGTCATCCGTGTTAGGGTATCCACAATTAGATCGATAAGATTTGGATAAGTGTTTATGAAGCAGATCGATAAGATTTGTCGCCTTTGAGAGTAAAGAACATGGGAGATAAGTAGTCGGTGTAGTAAGACGAGGGTCTGATATTATTTCGAACACGAATCATTATAATTTGTCTGACCCTTTACTTAATGATAGTGATAACATTACTAAGTATATGAGACGGTTATCCATGGTAAGCGGAAACCGTATGTATATATAACGGTTTAGTTTAGCCCATGGTGACTTCTAATTGCCCATCCGCTGTAGCTGCTGTGTTCCCTACAGCATTCAGACAAAGTTAAGCAGAATTATTACCACTAGGCTTCATCAAACGTTTCATAAATTACATTACGACCAATATACATGTAGTTCCTGTTTCTTTTTAAAAGTTTGCAACGCTGTTGACCCCGAACTTATTACAAACATTGGAAAGAATATGACAATTGCCACAATCTTCACAAAATTTATTTGTTTGTTTGATTGGGATTTTACACCGTACTCAACGTTATTTCACTTAAATGACGGCATGCCAGTCCAATTGGTGAAGAAAACCACCGTAAACGACGCTGGCTACATGCAAGACAGGACAAAACATTTACATAACATTAACACAGCAGGACACCAAAACAAATCGGCATCGTGTGTCCTTTAGCTCAGATAGCACCAGGGCACAGGAAGCTCCCACCCATCCTCCTCACTGTCTTTAGCTATCTATCAAATATCCGGTGTTTCTAGCACCGAGTTCTGTTTACCAATCAGCTATTGCTACAATCTTCTCAACAGTATTAAAGTTAAGTTAAAAGTTGGAATTCCATTCACTTCTCCATTAGGGATCCGCAGAGTTTTCGCAAATGTTATTACGATGTAATCTCAAATGAGCAATTTGGGTCATATTTATTTTTACGGGTGTGCAAATGTTTTAACACCTATAAAGTAAGATGTATCGCCGAGAAAGCTAAATTACTGAAAGATGAAAGGACACATTTCACATATAACAAACAATGCTTATAAATAATTAAGTATCAGGTCAGTCCTTGGGATTTTACCCTTAAAATGGACATCGATAAAAACTTGTTTATTGCAGTTTCAATTAAAATACTCGACTTAAGCTCCATTTATTTATTTACTTTGATAATCAGATTTCAGAGAAGTACCTATTGTGTCAAAAGTCACATTTGATGACGCGTTTTCAGTAAGCTGTTTGAGTTTATTGAATTAAGTGATAAACAATTAAACAAAGCCAGAAGCCAATGAATGAAGAAAGATTCATGTTGATACAATATTTCGGTTTATTGTCAAACCATTACTCCTGATGATGGTTTGACAATAAAACGAAATATTCAGTCAACATGAATCTTTCTACATTCCTTGGAGTAGTCACATTACTCTATAATGTTAGTCAGTGGTAATCCTAATACTATTGTGGCTACCAATCAGAATTGGGTAAATGTATTTTATTTCATGAAGCTTCTGGTTAAAGATATTCCATCATTATTATCAACATCAGAAAGGTGTTTCTGTACTTTGTAGATTATAAGCATTGCATTCATTAACAAATGAAAAGTTATATAGCATGGACATTTTACCGCACCTGATGTAGTGGTAACTAAATGGGCAAAACCGAAAGTTGTTTTTATTAAGGCTTAGAGGAGAACACGACGTATAATAAATATTAACTAACTATTGGAGCAAAACCGAAAGGTGTATCTATTACAGCTTAGAGGGGAACACGACGTAAACTAGTGAGATATCTATTTTCGTTTTCGATAAAGTGAGAAAGATTTCTCAAATCTCAAGCAGCCTATTTTGCAAACAAACTAAACATTTTCCAAATTTTATAATATGAGTAAATAGATCATGCTGATCTCTGAAATGAGGCTTTAGCTTAAAAAGCAATTGCAATCAAAACAGAAGAATCCAAATTAAATCATGGTGGTTAAGCCTCAAAATAATTACTCGCTTTAAATGAACTGTGGCATTCGCTATCTTGATTCAGTCTAATGAATCATTTGTATATGTGTAGGTGTTGCGTGAGCATTAAGAGAAGTTAGGTAAAATTTGTGTGGTTCAATTTAAACTAAAATACATATCCAATGGTTAACAGCGTAACCCTTTTACTCGGTGCTTGTGTGTTTAAATCAGCAGACATATTCTCTGACCAACATGATTAACATCACAAAGTTCCCAAGGAAGACATTTTTCGTATAGCTATTATAGTATGTTCCTGTACTTCTGTCTGGATGCCGTAGGCTACTGTGTGATTTTTTCATGGAGCAGCAGGCTAGAGATACCTCTTTTGTGGACTGACCTTTATCATGCCTAAATACGCAATTTCGAACACGTAATAGTAATGCATACACTAAAGGCACCCTGGGACAAATGTAGACTATCGGCTTAGAATGAATACGATTTTGCCTACAGTTACGGAAGGCCATCGACCGACCGGAAGTCGTGGATTAGCTTGGTTCGGCCTAGATTTGCTGAAACATTTATGTCGGCTCCTTCACTGAAACTGAGACCCACAGTCATGTTGTTGAGACACAATAAAACAAAATATGACTGGTAGTTTAGCACAAGAGGTTGTCTCTGTGTTACATAATCATTCAGGGACTAGTTTGGTATAAGCACTGTTTGTCGTCCTGCTGGCAACTAAATAAATCCCAAGAGCATTTCGACAGACCCTTTTTTGATGCCAAATAAGTTGTTTTTATCTCGGATGTAAACTAGCTTTTGCTTTTTTATTGTCGAACCATTACTCCTGATGATGGTTTTACAATAAAACGAAATATTCAGTCATCATGAATCTTTCTGCATTCCTTGAAGTAGTCACATTACTCTATAATGTTAAGTTAGTCAGTGGTAATCCTAATACTATTGTGGCTACCAATCAGAATTGGGTCAACATTTTTTATTTCATGCAGCTTCTGGTTAAAGATATTCCATCGTACTTATCAATGCCAGAAAGCAGTTTCTGTAAATTGTAGTTTATAAATATTGCACTCCTTCACAGATGAAAAGTTACATAGCATGGAGGTTTTGTCGCACCTGATGTAGTAAAAACTATTTGGGCAAAACCAAAAGTTGTTTCCATTACAGCTAAGAGGAGAACACGACGTATAATAGTGAGATATATATTTTCATTTCTGATAAAGTGAGAAGGATATCTCAAATCTAAACATGATATACCAAGCAGTCTATTTTGAAAACAAATTTAACATTTCGCAAATTTTATAATAGGAGTAAACAAATCATGCTAATCGCTGGAATTGGTGCTTTGGTTTAAAAAGCAATACCAATCAAAACGGAAGAATCCACTTTAAATCATTGTACGGAAGTCTCAAAATAATTAATCGCTCTAAATGGACTGTGACATTTGCTATCTTGATTAAGTATAATCTACCCTTTGTTTGCAGGTGTTGTGTGAACTAAATAAAATTGAGATATAAATGTGATGGTTTGATTAGAACTTAAATACATTTTCAATGGTTATCTAATAATAAAATCACTGTGTTATACAAAACAGATTGAGCCTTTTACTCGGTGTATATGTGTTTAACTAATAAAAATATGAAACTGTAAAAATATATTTTCTATACCAACATGACTTTCTTGTTTGCTCTCTATGTGATGTTCAATTCGTCGTATAGCTTCTTAGCTACTTCGAACACAAGTATGTTGCTGACAAAATATATGCTGTAGGCTGCTGTATGTTTCTTTCATGGGGGCCGCGGGCTGAAGATATCTCCTTTGTAGAACTGACATTTGCTATGCCTTAATTCGTAATTCCACGCACGTAATAGTCATGCATATACCAGAGGTACCGTAGGCAAGTTGCAGAAGGGGGCTTAAAATGCAAAAAATGTTTGCCCTACCATTACAAAAGGACCGGCCGGAAGTCGTGGATTAGCTGGCTTCTGCCTAGAATTCCTGAAACAATAATGTTGGCTCCTGAACTGAAAGTGGGAATCACAGTCATGTTGTTCAAAACAAATAAAACCCAAAAAGTCTGGCAGTCTTGTAAAAGAGTTTGTCTCTGTGTTATAGACTCATTTACTAACTAATTTGGTATACGCACTGCTTGCCGTCCTCCAGTAAGTCCTCATACTAATGAATCGGCTTGAGTACCATTGTGAACACCAAGCTGGCAAATAAATAAATCATAAGAGCATCTCGACAGACCCTTTTCGATGCCAAATAAGTTGTTTTTATCTCGAATGTAAACTAGCCGTTGCTTCCAACAGGGGATTTATAATCGATTTGTCGTTTACCAGGAGAATTTCTTTGTTAGGAATGTATACAGCAAAGTCATAATAGATGGAATATGGTTGGACATCAGCTATCTCTTTTAAATATACAGTTAATGTATTGAATCGGAAGCCATTAAAACGTATCAAACAAAAGTAATCTGGGAATCTGCCTGAAACCGTGTACGGCAAATTAGACGCATATTTTATTGTCTCTAAATAATAAGTCATTTGGCTTAAAAGGCGAATTAGGGAGGTGGGTCATTCAATTAAGGAATTAAGGAGAAATTTAATCAAGACAGATGTACCAGTATATTGGATGTATAGTTGGAAAGCCACATGTCATATACTGGTATTAAGTGAAAATTACTTATCTATATATGAATTTGTTTTACATTTTTTTCAACCCATACACAGTTGTTTTAATTACTTTTTGATGTTTTCCACTATACTCCAGCAACACAAATTCGTCATACAAATGAAACATCCTATAGCACGACGTTAATCACTATAATTCAAATAATTTATTTTTTCTAAAACAATTGTCACTTGATGCTGTTTGTTTTCAATTCTCTTTCTGGCGTTAATTCTTCTTTTCCAGCTATGTCCCCGAAGGGTCGCTGATAGCCGTCCACATTATTATGCTTGTTTTTTCTACGTTTATAAAACTTATAATAATACATAAGATTATCCTCTTGGGTATCATAAGATTTATTAAATAAAATACATGTGACCTGCCTGACATCATCTAAACTCTTGCATTTCGAAATAAAAAAATATGGCTTGTGAATTTACAATGTTTTAGGAGTACAAAACATATTCACACGGGATTGACAAACCCATTACGTATAAATGTCTTGCATAACTGCCTACAACAAAAGGTATGAACAACATTAATATTGTATTAGAATTTGAAGCTTTTGTTTCTTTTTGCCGGAAATTAGGTATGACAATACCTTTTTCTGTTAAAACATTCCAATGTACTTGCTTAAAAGGTTGAAAATCAAAACGTTATCCTCACAAGTGCCATTATATAAGCGTTTCCCTTGAAAATTAGACAAGGTTTATTCGGTTTATACCTAGTTCTACCGAGTTTTAATCGGGGATATTAGGTATGACACAGGCAGGTCTGACGGAATATTCTTATCAATCTCGATCGACCAAGAACCAAATAAGTAACATGTAAGAATACATGTAACGACCTGATGGCACTCACTTTATGATTATAGAAATGCATACTAAATCAAGCATCCAGGGAAAGAAAAATATTAACAACACACAATAAGTCTGGTCATCTGGATCAACTATCAAATATTTATATATACTGACGTATATAACAACCTGTTAACTTCAAGAACACGGATATATATATATATTTGTCAAGAGTAATCACACTGGCACAGGGATATCGACTAATTTAAGTCGATAAATTATCTCATGTTCTAGATCAATTCTCAGAGACAAGTATCTAGATAGACCTGAATCTCGAGTTGTTCTGGATAACCTAAAGGCGCCTCTCGAGAAACGGCATATATATACATATATATATATAACGGTTTAGTTTAGCCTATGGTGACTTCTAATTGCCGACCCGCTGTAGCTGCTCAAACAAAGTTAAGCAGAATATTTACCATTAGGCTTCATCAAACGTTACATAAATTGCATTACGATAGAGTCTCAATTGAGCAACGTAGGTCCTGTTTATTTTTAAAAGATTGCAACCCTGTTGTCACCGAACATATTACAAGCATTGGAAAGAAAATGATAATTGCCAAAATCTTTCCAAAATTAATTTGTTTCTTTGATTGGAGTTTTACGCCGCATTCAAGGTTATTTCACTTTTAATACGGCGTGCCAGTCCAATTGATGAAGGATCCCACCGTAGATGACGTTGGCCACATGCAAGACGGGACAAAACATTTACATAACATTAACAAAACAGGACACCAAAATCAAATCGGCTTCCTGTGTCCTTTAGCTCAGATAGCACCAGGGCACAGGGTGCACCCAAACAACCTCATTGCGGTCTTTTACTGTCTATGAAATATCCGGTTTCTCTAGCAGCGAGTTCTGTTAACCAATCAGCTATCATTACAATGTTCCCAACAGTATTAAAGTAAAGTTGAAGGCGTTAAAATCATTCACTTCTCCGTTAGGACTCCGCAGAGTTTTTTCAAATCTTATTACGATGTAGTCTCAAACGAGCAATCTGGGTGATATTTATTGTTTAAACACATACTGAAGTCGTTGAGAGATGAAAGGACAAATAATTTTACTTAAAACAAACGAAACTCTTATATGATTAAATATCAGGTCAGTCCTTGACTTTTACCCTTAAAATAGACATCGACGAAAAACTTGTTTATTGCAGTTTAAATTATTATAGACTAATTTACGGACTAGTTTAGTATCAGCACTACTTTTCTTCCTCCGGTAAGTCCTCATACTAATGAATCTGCTTGAGTACCATTATGAACACCAGACTGGCAACTATATAAAAAAGTGACATTTCAACGGACCCTTTTTGATGTTAAAAAATAATTTGTTTTTATATCGAATGTAAACTAACTTTTGTTTCTAACAGGGGAATTATTATAGATTTGTCGTTTACCAGTAGAATTCATTTGTAAGGAATGTAAGCAAAGTCTTAAGAGATGGACACAGGAATATGGATGGCTGGCAGTTGTCTTTAAATCTACCGTTAATGTATTAAATGAAAGTAAACTAACGCAGTCTGCTGGGAATCTGCCTGAAACCGTGGACGGTCAATTAGACCCATACATGATTGTCTCTAAACAACCAGTCAATTGGCTTCTAAATGCGAAATGGGGAGGAGGAGTCATTCAAATAAAGACTTGGTGAGGAATTTAATCACGACAGATACTATGTTCTGATACTCCTACAGACTGATTTAATACCAGTATATCGGATGGTAGAGTTGGAAAGCCACCTGTTATTAAGTAAAAATTACTTCCATTATTTTGAATTTATTTGGCATTTTTCAAAGTTATACACAGTTTTTTTAAATATGTTTGCCAATATATATTTTTCTGACCTGACCTCTAGCATTCCAAACTGAAAAACATGGTTTGTAAATTTAAAATCTTTTACGAACATGAAACATATTCACACGGGACGGTAACACCCATTAAGTAGAAATGTGTTCAATAACTGAGTGGTCTTACCAAAACAAAAATCGAACACAAAACTACCTTCAAGGTATTAACAGCATAAATATTCTATTAGAAATTGAAGGAAAAAATATATGGATATCAGAAAATAGGTATAACAATAGCTTTGTCTTTGTAAATATTCCATAAGAACTTGCGCTTGTGTGGTTAAACGTCAAAACAATATCATCAGAAGTAACATTATATAAAAGTCTCCCTCGAGAATGAAACCAGATCGTTAGCGAGAGAAACATAACGATCTAATGGAGATTTCCTCAGACAATTAACCCAGTTCATTTTTATCAGGATATTAGATATAACACATGTCTGACGGAATATTCTTATCAATCTTGATCGACCACAGGCCAAATAAGCAGCAAGTAATACCCATTTTAGGATATGCACAGACATTTTTTATAAACCGATAGGTTGGGATCACTTCTGAAAATTTATTATCTAATAGCTGTAAAAATGACACCGCATTTGATATATTTTTGTATAAATGTAGAGAAAAAAAAATTTTGCTTGCCTCCACCGGGATTTGAACTCGGGTCGTTATAGATGTGATCCCAAAATATGGCATATAACATACATGCATGTAGATTTAAATCTTTAGGCCGTCGACCTTAATTCTTTTATTCGGTTAGAATTCAAAAGCAACAACTTGCTTTATGTGGTGTACATCAAAATTCACACAACACTCGGATCTCTCTTGTCGGCCGACAACGAATCCGAAACAGTTTCAGGATAATGAACGTGCATTGTTTTTTTCGTGTACAAATTAGGCGAACTGAATCCCGATTTGTTGGCAGTGGCTAATATGGCGAGTGATTAACAGTCTCTAGACCCTAAACTCTCTCTCTATATTCCAATGTTATTCCAAAATATAGAAGTTACTCTTGGTTCATACGTTTAGTTAGAATCTGACCCAGGACGTCAGGGCCAGATCTAGGACACAGGTGCCGTCTCATCAGCTTCCCAGTCAACTTCGGGAATACTCTCAAATTCTAAAGCAAATATAATTCTGGTATAAAAGCGAACAATCGAAAATCAGTCTCATATTAATACGTAACGATGTTTTACATTAAAGATTAAAGAACCTCTTGGCATCGGTTCAAAACTCGGTCGTCCGTGTTCGGGTATCCACAATTAGATCGATAAGATTTAGACAAGTGTTTATGTAAGCAGATCGGTAAGATTTGTCTTCTGTGGCAGTAAAGAACATGGGAGATAAGTAGTAAGGTGAGGGTCTGACAAGAAGAGACATTAGTTCGGACCAGAATCATTATAATTGATATGACTTTTTACTTGATGATAGTGGTAACATTGCATACATGTAGTCTAACAGGTTAGTTTAGACTAATTGCCGATCCGCTGTAGCTACATTGTTCCCTACAGAATTCAAACACATTTAAGCGGAATAATTACCATTAACCATCGTCAAATGTTTCACAGATCGCATTACGATAAAATCTAATAAAATTGAGCAACGTAGGTCCTGTATTTTTTTAAAGTTTGCAACGCTGTTGACGTCGAACGTATTTAGAACATTGGAAAAAAATGACAATGGCCAAAATTTGAGGAAAATTATTTTTTTACGACGAACAGTTCTTATTTCTTCAGTTATGTTAAGCACCACAAAATTTCGTCTCACCATCTATAAAATACCATGTCGCCCTAGCAGCGAGTTTTGTTAACCAATCAGCTATCGCTACAATCTTCCCTGTAGTTTTAAAGTAAAGTTAAAAGCGTTAATATCATTCAGTTCTCCATTAGGACACCACAGTTTTAACAAATCGTATTACGATGTAACCTCAAAAGAGCAATCTGGGTCATATTTATTGTTAAAAGTGTGCAAAGGATTTAACACTTAGAAAGTACGCAGTATTGCCGAGAACGCTAAAATACTGAAGCCATTGAAACATGAAAGGACAAATAATTTCAAATAAAACAAACGAAGATAATATATAATTAAATATCAGGCCAGTCCTTTGAATTGTACAAGCAAAATAAACATCGATACAAACTTGTTTATTGCAGTTTCATTTCTAATACTCGAATTAAGCTCTATTTATTTATTTACTGTGATTATCATATTTCAGATAAGTATGTGTTGTGTCACAACCCACAGCTTATCGATTTTATTGCATTAACTGTTAGAGCCATTAAACAAAGGCAGAAGCATTTACACCAAGATATAAACCAATCATAAAATATATGCACATTAACAGATTTAATGGTATGTGAAATTTATCAAATGTTGTTTCTCTGTTAA
>JAVFBZ010046029.1:0-10434 GCA_032466195.1 Katharina tunicata
TTTTTTAGTTATTATAAAACTCTCCTTCAACCTACAAATTTGATGTTGGAATTATTGGAAAGCCTCTAACTTGTACTGTATGTCTTAGAGTCAATGACTTGACGGAAGAGAGAATGATTTGATTCTCTATTTTATAACGGTTAGATACCTCTATTAGGCCAGGGCTCAAATTGCGCAGACATACACGGACTGTATAGGCCCCTATTCGATATAGGACTACTTTTTGTGATCTAGGCGCGTGAAAAGGAATTACGCCTTCTTACAAATTATGAACCAACTTCAATATCAGCTGGTACTTTAATAATAATGACAGATACACGTATATTGCCTAAAATTGTCTATGTTTCAAATTGCGCTAGTTAACTTTTTGAAACAACGCTTAAAGGTAACACAACCTGTTCTCGGGGAAGTCGGTTGTTCCCGGTAGGCCTAAACTCCGGCTCCTTTCGGCCTAGTTACCAAAACAAACAAAGCCCTCGTTCAATGGGCCTATTCGATTTTGTATATTTATTCCAAGAGGGCTATAGCCTACTTATAAATCAGTAAGGGAAAATGACAGTGCCATTCAAATGTGCATATATAGGACGACTTGGTTGACTAGTTTCGATTCTTTGATGCCATTCAAATGTGCATATATAAGACGATTTGGTTGACTAGTTTCGATTTTTTTATATGTCTGGTCGGCTATATCAGGCACATCTACAGTGTAGGCTATTCATACAAATTGGAGCACGAAAATAACGACAGAAAAGGGAACTACTTGAACTAGTGGGCGCAAACCTTGTCGGTCTGAGCTAATACAGGAACTACCATACGATCATGTGAATTTGGGTCAATCAAGGTACGTACATTTTCATAGGCGATCGAATCGAAGCCTTCATTTTAGATCTACCGTACCTGAAAGGCCTATAGCCGTAGCTCTTAGTAAGAAATAGGGCAGTTAGCGTCGAATATTGCTTAGACTTAACTTAACAGGTACTTCGTACAGAGGATATATTTTAGACGGACAGTGGCTCGAAACAATTGTGTCATTTCGCCTACTATACATACATAAAAATACATGTGTCGAAGATAAGATACATCACATTGCTTCGCGCGACTGCAGTACGTCTGTCCCATCGAGACAGCCTGCAAGCGTCACATCAAATTTGTGGCTAGAATGTAGAGTTATTGTACTGGGTTCGCAGCTGTAGTGGAGTCTGTCAGCAGGTAAGTATAACGACATGTGGAATGTTCTATATGAAACTTAAAGGGTTAGTTCTCTTCTTATTTAAAAATTGTCATGAGGTCACATCTAAGCCAGGTATCTGCAGTAACAGTTATGTGACCAGGTGTTCTCTGATGTCCATCAGGAGGTCGATTGTTGTTGTCTCCTGTTTTTGTATCCTGTAAATGTATTTTACTGGGTGTTTTCTGTTTTGCCAGCTTTGTTAAGGGTGGCTTCCGTCACCCATTGGGCTGATACGCCGTCTTATAAGGGAAATAACTTAAGTACGGCGTACAACCCCACTCAAACGAACAAAACGTTTAGTACAGACCACCTTTGTAAATCGAATTAATCCACGAGAGACTTAATCATTTATTAAAAGACTTAACTATACATAATCACTTAATTTGATTACCGATATCCCATTGGTGCTATGGCGAGAAGCCACTTCAACTGCCCAGAAATGCTGATAGCCATGTCTTAATAGCTAACTGTAACAAACCAGGACAGTGTACTAGTTGATCTTGCGTCTCGTGTGTAAGCTATGTTTGACTTGGGTGTTTACGCCATACTTGAGGGGATTTCACTCATCTGATGGTGTGTCAGCCCATTGTGTGAAGAAAAGCACACGTAACGATACTGGCAACTAAGAGTAGAATATGGACAAGTACAGGTCACAAAAAGTCAGCACCCTGGCCCGTTAGCACCAGGGCACTGGAAGCTCACTGGCCCATTAGCTCGGAGAGCACCAGGGCCCCGGAAGTTCACTGGCCCATTAGCTCAGAGAGCACCAGGGCACCGGGAGTTCACTGGCCCATTAGCTCAGAGAGCACCAGGGCACCGGAAGTTCACTGGCCCATTAGCTCAGAGAGAACCAGGGCACCGGAAGTTCACTGGCCCATAGTTCAGTGAGCACCAGGGCACCGGAAGTTTACTGACCCATTAGTTCAGAGAGCACCAGGGCACTGAAGGTTCACTGGCCCATTAGCTCAGAGAGCACCATGGCACCGGAAGTTCACTGGCCCATTAGCTCAGAGAGCACCATGGCACCGGAAGCTCACTGGCCTATTAGCTCAGACAGCACCGGGGCACAGGAAGCTCACTAGCCCATTAGCTCAGAGAGCACCAGAGCACCGGAAGTTCACTGGTCCATTAGTTCACAGAGCACCGGAAGCTCAATGGCCTATTAGCTCAGTGAGCACCAGAGCACCGGAAGCTCACTGGCCTATTAGCTCAGAGAGCACCAGGGCACCGGAAGCTCACTGGTCCATTAGCTCAGAGAGCACCAGGGCACCGGAAGCTCACTGGCCCATTAGTTCACAGAGCACCAGGACACCGGAAGCTCACTGGCCTGTTAGCTCAGAGAGCACCGGGGAACCGGAAGCTCTCTGGTCCATTAGCTCAAAGAGCACCAGGGCACCAGAAGCTCACTGGCCCATTAGCTCAGAGAGCACCAGGGCACCGGGAGCTCATTGGTCCATTAGCTCACAGAGCACCAGGGCACCGGAAGCTCACTGGCCCATTAACTCAGAGGGCACCGGAAGCTCACTGACCCATTAGCTCAGAGAGCACCAGGTCACCGGAAGCTCACTGGTCCATTAGCTCAGAGAGCACCAGGGCACCGGAAGCTCACTGGCCCATAAGCTCAGAGAGCACCAGGGCACCGGAAGCTCACTGGCCCATTAGCTCAGAGGGCACCAGGGCACCGGAAGCTCACTGGTCCAATAGCTGAGAGCACCAGGGCACCGGAAGCTCACTAGTCCATTAGTCCATATGCTCCCACCCAACCACAAGCCTTCTCGTGTGAAAGAGGTACATGCAAAAAGGTACCTTTTATGGTGTCTACCTGTATGATGACAATGATAATGAAGTTGTCAATAGCAACTCGAGGACATTATTGCGAAACTTACCGTCACGCCTGTTTTTCTAAAACACGAGTTCGTAATAAATTTTGTAATAAATCGATATCCCTCTCAGCGTGAATGCTGAATGAAAGTGAATAAATTCGAGATCTTTGGCCAGTTTTGTTTATATTGCATTTTTCTTTGACAACGGTAAAAAAATCATATGTATAGTGTATATTTATATATGATCTGTTGGAACAGGTTTGGGTTGACTTGTCATACGACCTAGTTATAGTAGCCCGGGAGTTTGATTTTTCCGAAATTTACACATTTTGAATTTCTAAAATTGTTTGGTATAGTAGTAGCCGTTCCTTAATCAGCGGTTATAATTTAGCCATCGTCATGTTCCTACTTCAAATGCACACATAAAACCGCCACTTGAAATTCAATACGAACATCAGAGTAAATATAACTTGACTTCGTAACTAGAGAAGATTCCTTTTTGAACATAAAGTAAGCAACATAAGATAGAAAAAGAGCACTATTAATGTACATAATTTCACCCCTGTCAATAGGAAACGACGAGAGTCATGAGTGAAATGGTCTCTAGGCAAAGATGGGAGACAGCAGACAAGAGGAATTAACACAATACATATGGACTTGTTCAGTTAAATATTCTATATGCTATTTTCTTTTTAATTTTGATATTTTTAACTTTTTTAAATCGTTATTATTATTTCTTTTTATTGTTACAAATTTTTCTCAAAGCACATAATTTTACAGAAAGCAGTTTTATGAATTTATTTGACTATTAAAATGGCAATTCTGATGAGATGTTTCTGGTTCTAGTTTGTTCCTAGTCCGGAAACCTTGTCCCCGATTCGAGCTCTTTTCACCAGTGTCCGGAAGATATTCACAAAGGGTGCTGGTGAAATGAATTAACGAAGACCATACGCTGTGGTCAAAAAAAGGACAGAATCAAATAAATAAATACGCACATACTAAATTATATAGCAAATGGGCGTATACAGGTATAGGACTAATATGGTGAATCATTACTAGCTCAACCTTTACTTATCTATATCAAACATTAAATTGAAGGAACAAATCAAATATTATCTGTTAATTGTTTAGGAGGGAAAAACAAATAAACAAACAAATGATAGGCCTATACGCCAATAATTCTACAACATGTATTGATATAGCCCCTGACTGCCTGTCAATTTAAACTGGAGAAACGGGATAAGGTGAAACAATATAAATTATTGCATATAGGGATATCAGTGAAAACACCTGGCTGATTTCTTATAGGATAGCATACTCATAGAATAAAGGAGAAAAAGAAAAAGGACAAGAACTTTCAATATAAGAACTGTATTATTATTATTGTTAAAGCGGCTTAACATGCTTATCAATATACCCAGAAGTCGAACATCCATCTAAGTCATGTTATTGTATTATTATTACTTCTCTAATGATGTGTGTCGGACTAGGGACAAATCAATAAAATAGCCATCAATTTAAGCTCAGGTGCTCGACTGTTAATGTGTCTGCTCGGTTATTAAACTGTCTCAAGGCACTTGTTATTGTTACACTTTGTAGGCTGTTTCACGGGTGATACGATGTATACGTGGTCGATATCAACTATGTATAATTGTGTGTATAGATGCAGAGTTCTGTATCGTTATTAGGCTACTATATACGAAATCGATATAACGATACAGAACAGTACTCAACAAAAATGTGTAATTCTAAGTTTTGTCACCAATTGGGTTTAACTTGTCCAATTAAGTGATTTTCAATTCTGTTTGGAAAATTGAACTTTTTGGGATATTTAATGTATCAAAAATGAGCATTAGTAACATATAAAAGCTCATTTTATTTGTCAACGACGGTAGCAAGATTGCGGCCAAATTCGAAAATTTCACCCAATCATTCGACTTTTGTTTTGAAATTACTGCCGCATACGCTATAGCGATTTCTTCACACTCAGAAGTAACTTCAAATATAATATTTTGATAAAAACCACATAAAGAATTGGAGAAAATGCACACTAAGTATGGAATAAGACGGTAAGCTCCCGGCCAGATTTGTGCTAAGCATCACCCTACATGTACAATGTAGGAATTACCATGTTTTAGCATGGCACAGTTCTGTAGCTTAACTGTGTGCAATTTTGATGGATTGTGATATGATGGAAATATACATCACACATGGCCTTCGATCACTTGTTATATGTGCGACATTTCTGTGTGGGTGATGGCGAGTATTCCAGGGTGGTTTTAAATTGTTATTGTCCTCCTCAATTATAATACATATGAAACGTCGAACATAAAATAGACATATTAAATAGGTCATTAATGTTTGTATTGATCTACATTTGTTAGTATAGGTAATGCATCCAGATACAGTCTTTGCATGTATAAACATTGATGTGTGCGAAATCTTATACGTCAATTCACACAGATATAAGTATATTTTCTAGTAAATGTGTGTCTCTTATATAAACAACAAAGTGGTTGGGATCGCGTCGTGGCGCAGTTCGATTCGCAATGGACTCCTGAGATCCCTTCTGGGCGCCAGTCATGGTTTCAAGCCCCCTTATCTATATCTTTGGGATATAAAGGAAGTTTCGGGTAACAGCGAACCTCGCAGGGAGGTTTTTAAAAGGTGTCTTAATTTAATCAAATGAACGAATGAAGGAATGAAAAGGAAGGAAGGAACGCCCGAAGTCAGGGTACTGCGCTAAATACCACTCAAACCAAAGAAAAGCCAGCGTTAAAGACAATTTGGTGGAAAATATGATGGTGGTAGGAATTTTTGAACCTCATTCGGTTGTCTCTAAAAAGGGAATAGCACGTCTCGCGCCTATTACTTGAACCCAAGGACAGAATATTAAAACGGATTAGTGGAAATCGGTAAAGGACATCATTATAACATCAACTAGATATGCTGCGATGCAATAGGTCACTCACTATACGGCCATCGCTCGTATACGAGCTCATCAATATAATGGCTGTAACTTGCTTCCATATATAGCTGCCACGATATCTATAACCGTACTTCATAACGATTTGAGATAATAATCTTGAACCTGAAGGACTATTAGTGACGAATGCTATGTGCTTATGCAACATTTTATATCTCTCACCGCCGGTCGTGTTTATATCCACATTTATATATTGTCATCATATAGACAGACATTTAGGCCGTTGCTGCTATTGGAAGACACAGCTTGGCTTATAATAACCTATGTATTGGATGCGTTTCAAATATTTTGATCTGGGTAACACAGATAACCTGAATAGTATTCATTTAATCGCACAAAGGGTATTGGACATCATCCTAGAGTATATATAGTATAGCTTAGATCAAAAACATTTGCAAGTTCTGATCCGCACGGGATTCGACTAGCGACCTTTAGTCACTATTGACCCGTATACTTCTAAGGGACACAAACTTATAAATCGCTAGTATATGTACATATTTGCCTCGTCTGGATGTATACATGTAGATATATATTATACTTATATTCCATCCAGGTGAGTGCGCTTTTAAGCCGTCCGCATTGAAATGTACCCGTTTAACGAAGGCTTTAAATCTTAGCGCATCATAAATCCACATCTGCTCTTTATTTAACGCAGTCAGTCTTTAGTTCAGAAGGGTACCGGTACTGATCTGTGACACTGATTTTAACGGCAGTTGTGCGTGATCATTGCGTGGTAGGCTGGTATGAGATTCCTGTGCCCTGGTACTCTCTGAACTATAAAGGGTCATCAGAAAGCCACTTAGTTGTGGCGTCATGCATCCTATTCCTCCTCTTCTTATATATTTCTACTTTTTTATACGAGGGGTGTCTAGGGTGGTTTCCTTGGTTATTAGACTTTTACGTCGTCATATGAGTGGAATAAACGTAAGAACGATGTAAACCCCCAATCAAACAATCGAAATAAGTCGAAGAATATCGATCTGTCGAACAGCTTTCGCACAGCCCTATGTGAATTAGCGACCGTACAAACTGTCGGCGGGTGGCTATAAAACTGTAAATTTATTGTCCTTTACTTGACATTCAGCATGGGCTTCACATCACATTAAACAAAAAAACGCCCTCAAATTGGTGAAACAATCTGACAACATATGCATGGCGTTGATCACCAAGGATACCTTACATGTGTACAAATCTTCCTGTACGCTCCCGGCTCGGTTGGTTGAACGTTGGACTGCTAAGCCCCCTTTACTGTGCCGGGTAAAGCCTCAATTCTCAATGTCGACCTGTGGTATATAAAGGCTGCGGAATTCGCGGTGTGGTTTTTGGGAGGTTTCTTCCCGGTTTTTCACCATACACCGGCAACGCAAAGTCGCCATAAAAGTGAAATACCCTTGAGTACGACGTCAAACACAAATCAAATAAATGAATAAATGTATTATATTCCAAATTGGCCTAATGTATATATCACCTGCTAATGCTGTGTTATACTTGTTTTTGTCCTTACAGAGTTGACCTTCATCGGTGCACATTTTGACGAACGAAGAGAAAAGACTAGGTTTCGTTCACGGCCTCTAGTTACTAACGTCCTTCAGAGTGGATGGCGGCATTTGTCGCATCTGCATGAAAACAGAAGAAGATCTCTCTGAAGTATCTTTCCTATACCATGTGCATCTTCTGAAATTGGAAGATCTTCCACTGAGGGCTTTGTTTTGGCATAACCAGTCCTAGAAGTATCAGCGAATTTTTGACTTCAAACAGGCCTCGCTTGTATCTATACTATAACTGAAGAAGAGACCCTCATTCCAGATCTTCGCAAAAAGAAATGCGATTATTTGTCAGTATTTACGAACACCAATTACGGACAACGGAGGGACGACTCTCAAGCTGTTTCCGAAAGACAGAGGACATTGTTTGCAAATCCATACATGGAAAAGAGGATAGTTTTTACAAGTCTTTAAATAGGCCGTGTAACGGAGTTTTTTTTGTCCCTATTCACGTGAAGTGGCAAATGTCTGCAGCTACAAATGTGCCTCAATATTTGCTTTTTTTATGCTCTCCAACAAAATCGACAGTTCCATAACAACTGTCTGTGGCTGGTTTAACGAATGCTGAAAATTCGTGAAGCGATGGGATTTATTTATTCAAATGTACGGCGGTACCATATAGCTTAGTCCGTCGTCTGTAGCTGGTTTTAAACGAATGAGAAATCTTCTTTGCGTGAAGTGCAAACACCATGATACCATAGTTCTCTTGTCCTACTGATTTCAGAAAAGTGTAAATCTTTATGCTCCTCGAATACGAAGAAGTTGACAGGGACAATTCGTTCTTGTGAAGTTCAATTTTTTGGTTCCAAAATGGACAAACTGTTTATTTTGTTGTTAGTAAGTGTCGGAGCTGTCAGTTTATTTACTTTATGGGGATTTTGGAGGATTGGAAAAATACCTATTTATCCACAAATTAGCGGTTTATCAAATTTAAATGTCCGCCATTTTCAGAGGAATAATGGTAAAATAGAGGACGGCGGCGAGGTCCACAATATTCTGAAAAGAGACGCAGGCGGAGCACAAAATGGCAGAAAAATATTAAAATTAAGGGAATTAGAAATTATGGATAAAAACGGCACTGTTTTAACGTACTTTAGTGACTCTAAAAAGCTAGTTGGCGTTGAGGCGTTAAAAAATAAAACGTTTCAAAACAAGCCTAATTTGATTTCAAACAATGCTTCAATTCGGAGGACTAAAGTTAGGACTATCAATCAAAACGCTGGCAGCATGACGTTAAATAATAAAACTAAAGCTTCAAAATCGAGCGGTCTAGTTAGGACTACCAATCAAATTGCTGGTGTAACGACATTAAAAGTTCAACATTTTCAAAACAAGTTTCAAAACAACCGTGAATTTTTATCAAAGAATGTTTCCAAACTGAGGAATCCAGTAAGGACTATCAACCAAAACTCTGGTCTAACCACATCAAAACTTAATCCTTTCCAAAACAATTTTGAAGTTAATTCAAAGAATGCTTCGATATTAAGGGCTGGCGCTAGGACTCCCAACCAAAATGCTGGCGTTTCGAAGCCAAATGTTAAGCCTTTCCAAAACTACTTTGACGTTACGTCAAAGAATGCTTCAAAATCAAGTGCTGAAGTTAGAACTATCATCCATACAGCTGGCGTAAGGAGGTTAAAATATATAAAATTTCAAGAACGCATTGATTTGAGGAATAACAATGCTTCAAAATCCAGCCCTCAAGATAGGACTATCAATCAAAGAGCTAGTGCTGTCTTTAGGCCAATTGGACATCACTTTGATTCGACTGATGACAAAAGCTCGAAATTGAAGTTCTTATCAAAAACTGAACTGATAAGCAGACACAGAAATACGAGGAAAAGGAAAACGGGGCATAAAAAACTGAAACACAGTGTGAAACTACAAGCAGTGAATTAGAGGATGTAAAACAAAACAGTCTTCGAAGGAGATGTGCCAATGTATTATTTTAAAACTCGATTTACGAATTAGCGGGGAACTGATTTATTTTGGTGTTATTTATTTTTTAAGAAATATAAGAGATATTTTGTGTCGTTTTTTAAATGTTGTTTTAATCAAACCTAGGCCTATTATACCGACCTTACAGGGCTGTTAGCGATATCGTAACACCGCTATATGGTCCCTGAAAATGACCATGTTTTGATCAGTATGTCCTTTAAGGACTCGAATCAATTTTTGTAACTTGACGTATGTAGTTCTCTTAGTACGAACTCGGGGTTAATAAGCCAACGTGGTGGAGATAAAAACAACATATTGAAAAAGAGACCTATATAATTTTCTTGTGTTTTGTTTTAATCAAAACAGATTTGTAATTAAATTGATTTGGTTAGTATTTCGAATGAGGTACACTGTACCTATTTAGTATGATATTCAGGGTTTTTATCACGTGTAGGCCTACATGAAGATGTAGCCTGTAGGCTTTACTTTGTTCCAATTGATTGGACCCGGGTGCCGTTTACGGACACTTCTCAAAACAATTTGTGCACCCTATAATCCGATAACCACGAATGGTCCCATTCAAAGACGTTTCCGAAAACAGTTAATATATATAAATCTTCTTTTTAATATTACAATTTGTTTTAATGAAAGTCAGTACAGCTGCTCGTGTCAAACGTGAATCGAGTAAAATACAAGTTTTGAAAATCTATCCCCACCTCAATTCCAACCAACCACATGTGGTGTTAATGAGTGTAGAACATGACATGTCTATGAGTAATAAACATGACATGTCTATGAGTAAGTAGTGTAATTCCGAACGCAGAAAATTTCATTTACTCAACGTTTCGACCTTTGTTTCATCACAGATGCACAAAGTTATGTATTATAATAATAATAATAATAATAATAATA
>JAVFBZ010046040.1:0-10433 GCA_032466195.1 Katharina tunicata
AATTATCCCGCTTTGTATTAAAGAGATAATTCTATTAATATTTCGCCTATGCGTTTCTTTTTTGACAGAGTATATGACCACAAATAATACTATCTTAGATTAAGCTTCTATCAAATGCTCAATTATTGTGTCAGAAATTCCACCTGTTGGTCCATTAATTACAGGTAGGTTAACGATGCCTATAGCGATAAACATGTCTGATACAAATAATTTTTGTTTCATCAAAATCGCGCAGCAACTGGATTGATTCTTAGGTTTATTTCATAGCGCTTATTACACGACAAAGTGTCTTCAGCTCTTGGGCTTCATGGTTCCATCCCCTGTCTATTATTATTGGCTGAGCCCAGTGAAAAATTATGAATTTGTTTTGTTTCACGAATAGAAACCGATACACGTCAGGCGCTTATATGATAATAAGACATATACTTACGTTTAAATATATCCTCCAAAATGTTATCAGCATTTTGATTCCACATTCTATTACTGGTGATGTGGTATGTACGTCTGCTGGGAATTGTGTATTTCATCTCGGATAACTCTCCAGAACCTAAAGCTATTGCAACAACAACAAAATTATTAAGAATTCTACAAATGTAGTCCAAGATAAAGTCTGTAAAAGGTTAATAAACACCTAATAGAATTTTAACTCCGTGTAAACTGTCATGGTCAAATCTAATATCAAATAAAACATATCAGAGAGAAAGTTAAAAGTTTAGTTCTAAATTAAACGTGGCTGCCATGCCACACACCTTTTTATTCAATATAGCGGCTTAACAAACATTGTAACTTTCTAATATTTAATAAAAAAAATATTCTATTTCAATTTCAGTTTAAGGCAGGAATGCAGATATTTACCGATGAGAAATACGGGAACCCCTTTTTGCTTGTGAAGCTCGAACAGTCGTTTGAAACCACCTTCTCTGTCCTCTTGTAATACCATTATTGATACCTGACGTTTTGTGACCTCGCTGGAACACAAAACTTTAAATTCTCTGGTTACTTTATTCTCGGCAGAACATTCTGAATTAGCAGTGGAAATTACGTTGTCAATATCAGTGGTAAAAGTCACTTCTTTTATAAATGCAGCCGTTGAAAGCTTCTTCCTTATCTCTTTCGCTATCTCCACGGGGGACTTTAAGTGTTTGAAGGAGGATGAAATGTTTATCTCAACCAGCAAGGAAACCGATATCTCTGGGACACCTAAGTTGAAGAAGACAAAAGAAAAACAACAAGTAATGTTCTGTTCATGGCAATAAGTTCACAAACACAGAAGGAAAAAGCTGAACTGCATCAAAAATAAAGAACAGTCGCGGGTGGAATTCCAATGTCCGAGACATCGCTTCTGTGTTTTGTATAAGTGGTATGAAAATAAATACAAGTCTTACTTCATTGACATAAAATTTTAAAAATATATTTGAATTTGTGTATATGTACATTGCAATAGTCATTTGGACATAGATGGAAACTTCTTGATACACGGGTTACCACGTTTCAATAACAAGATAGTATTTATGACTCAATGTTTATGAATTAGGACAACACAATATCTTGCCCTGCCAGTTGCCATGATACATCCATGAATCAGTCGAACGATCCATATGTTTGTTTTACCGAAAACCTGGAATGTAACGTGGATATAAAAGTAAAATATTCTGGTGTACTTTGTTACACTCCAATCAAACAAGTAAACAATCATTTCTTCAATTAACATTATTTAACATTTTTGTAATATTAGGAGTCTATGAAGATGTAATGGTTTACACATAAATTAACAATTCTAACCTTTAAATACGTATCTGTACGAGTCCTCAATATCTCTTGGCGCCACTCGGATGTCACAGCGTTTAACAAATTCTGCTAACATCGATTTATCAAGAATCAATCCTGTGATGCTGTCAAACGCTTCATCAAAATCTGTTAAAAATAAGAACTTCAAAAATAACAGGTGTTAAAATATGAATGCCATACACCAAATGAAGTTACTTAACAGCGACATGTAAAGAAATAAACATTCCAACAGGAATGATAATTACAGTCTTGACAAACAACATAGATTTAGTTAAAAGAGACATTAGTTTAAAAAAAACCCAGCGCATTATTGGTTCTTTGCATTCTTATGGAATTAAATTATGCCCATTAAATGGCCAAGGTGTTGCCTTCTCAAAAATTTAAAGCCTCCATCTTGAAATCGTTCTCCGGAGCCTTATGATAGAAACTGACACTATCGCCTTTAGGACACATTATACACTGTGTTCGTATGTCCTTCGCCAAAACCTGAGTTCCTTAGAACACTTAAAACAAATTCATTATGATCAAGCAGACAACCTCATTGCTGATTTTTTTTAGGAATCTGCTCAGCGGTTTATTTTAGGCCTAAATCCTAGATAAACCATTTTTAAGTTAAACTTGTGAAAATGTCCATAACAAATTATTGATATAAATTTACTGCACTTTGAAATGTTTATGATTTTCTGAGCAAAAAATGCATTTTCCCATAACTTGTGATGCAACTTAAAAAAACCTTACATTCCTGCTTTGACGTGTATTTGTACATGGCCAATAGGTTAAGTGGAGGCCGACGTCTAATTGTTAGATTCCTCGCTCGAACTTTATCCAACAGTTTTAAATAGTCACGAGCAAATGTTCGCCACGGCATATCCATCTGGGAGCTCTGTGGATGTAGGATTCAAAGGATGACACAAATGTTCACAAAAGGCTCCTTTCTATTAGACAGACAACTATGCAAAAAAAAAACTATATCATGCTGAACATTGTGTGGTGAGATATTTAAATTTGACCGAATAGCGCACAGTAATGGTGGTATTCGTATGATAGTATAAAACAGATAGCGATTAGAGTTACTCTTTCGAAAATCAAGACTCCGAGAACGTGATTTGACGGCACCGTTGTTATAAAACACTTACCTTAACAGAGAGTTTTTGAAGCAAATGTCTAGTAAGCCATCCTCTCACGGCAGATTGTATGACTGTAGCTGCATTTCTTCGAACAAGTCGGTTGTATTCTCTTTCTGAAGATTCTCTAACAGAGTAAAGGAAGTAAGTCTTGTTTAAGGCCAGACAAATACGATCTGATAAATTATGCCCCATGCAATGTTGAGATGCTAATGGCAGGTGGTTGGGCGGGAGCCTGCTGTTCCCTTGTGCTCTCTGAGGCCGATTTGATATGTTGTCCTGTTTTTCGTCCTGTAACTGTTCTGAGGTGTCTTCTGTGTAGCCAACGTCGTTTATGGTGATTTCTTCACCGATTGGGCTGGCCTGCCGTCATATGAGTGAAATAACCTTAAGTATGTCCTAAAAACCCCAATCAAACAAACAAGTTTTACTAATGTTATGCACAGAATTGATCGTTTCGTATACATTTCATTATAAGTGTGTCCTGACTGTGGTTATACTAAAGATCACATGAGCACAAATAAGAAACATATACCTATAGTCTGCCACTGATGAAGTTCCGCCCACTTTTTCCATGGCTGTCACAGGGTGGTTACCACTGGGTCCACCAGAGCTGTAAATTAGAAAGAAAAAAGCTTGGAATCACGCATTCAACAAGAACTATTATTTTTATCGTACATACATACCGATCCATTGTGTATCTGTCAAACTGTCCATACAGAAAAAAAAAACTGCTAAAAAAAAAGCAGATATTTTATTAAAATTGTTTGCTTATGAATTGATACTATATCTTCTTTAGAGGCATATAGAAGTTGAGAATAACTTTAAACGTTATGAATAACAACTTCTAGTTTATTTCCGCTGCCAGCTTCGATCTAGATGTTAAGATTGCTCAAAAACGGCCTTAGCATCCAGATCGAAACGCTGCACCGGGAATAAACCAGAAGGTGTCATCCATACATTTCTGATTTTATTCTGAGTGATAACTATAGTTAATACAAATGTTAAGTGTAATGGCTGTTAGTTACAATTTGAACACATTAAATATACCATTTAGACGTATCATCTGCAATTCATTCTTTTCTGCTTGTAAAACTATGAGCCAGTCAAATGAACTGAAAGTCCAGTTTCGACAATGAGTATTAAAACTACATCTATAATACATGCTACTTGTTGTGTTATCCTCTGGTAGGGCTCAAGACTGGACAGTCAAATTTCTAGCCGATGTTTCTAATTCTTTTACCCAAAAACATGACTAAGACTGATTTTCAATTTCTGGGTATATTGATAAGCGACGTTTCCACCTAGACGCCTTTCACTTAAAAACGGCTCCAGCATCTAGGCCAAAACGTCGCTTATCAATATACCCAGAAGTTGAAAATCCATCTTTAGTGATGTTTTTGTTATGTTCCCAGCTTCTAAATGACGCTTAAACAAGATACTTGAACCGTTTTGTTTTAAACTGACCTGTTGTTAACCATGATACCATTCTTCTGCTGACTATGAAAGAGATCAAAGTCATTCTGCCAGATGTATTCTCTCCATTCGCCCCATTTCTTTGATCTCTTTTTCTTCGCCTTTCTGAAAAGAGAATTAACCTTAATGTTATATTCCGTAATTTTGCGATAAAATTTAAATATGTTTATACAACTCGTTAGATATCAAAGAGGTAAGAACATTACTAAATGCAGAATATTCTGATACTTTTGATTTATAATATTACTGAAACTTGGAAATCGGGTAGAGTCTGTAATTTATATAGATCTATGAATTTTGTGTTAGAAAGACACCTGATAAAATGTCTTACCCTTTATCGGAAAATGACAATTAGTTATAAGTTACAAATAACAAACATAAAGAACACAAAAATCAACGTGCTCCAGTTTCGATGAATTAGGGGGGAAATCAGGATGGGCTATTCGTCCCAACTTTATGATTTTTGCTTTTCCAACACAGCATATACTATAGCCAAATGTCAGTATATTTCTCACCTTGTATGGTGTTTTTTCTTTAATGAAAAGTCTGTACGTGAGAATTTGGAAACTGCAAAAGACAAAGTTGCTGTATAAGTCTGAAGGTAAACTCTAATTTAAAGTTGATATATATGATTATTAGATAGCCTAAATTAAGTTGCTTCTCAACGAAGAACTATAAACCTGGCATACAATATATATGGCTGCTAAAACTTGATTTAGAATCCATGTTCTGGATTGTCACATTGGAACTGTACATCAGACTACAATCCTCCAAACTTTATAGATTTGTCTTCGGGCGACAACACCAAGGCCTACAACCACGCGTGCAGTTTGTGTCGAGTTGAAAGCATGTATAATAGACAGAAATATAAACATGTAGGCCTATCATCTATCTTAATAAATCCCATCTTGTCTTCATAACTTCAGAAGTAACCACAGGAGGTTTATCCCGGTTGGTCTAATATATGGTCCACTTCAGTGTATTAAGAATGGTGGAATTGAACTTTACTCCTGTTAACTAATAATATCTACGTTTCATTCAGAGAGGATTTTAAATCTTTTTATCCATTTCAATGCCATAAGTTCTACTTATTTGCAGATAAATTGTTTGCCAAAAACACTCGCCGAATCACGTGTGTGCTATTGACCAATAGCTTACAGGTGTATTTTGATGATGCCATAAGCATGGATTGCTGTGTAGGACCGATAGGCCTGTGACTTATTTACTCTGACTTTCCTATTTTTTAGGTTATACCCGGAATAACCACAAAGATCTTCGACATTCAAAGACAAAAAAGCTACATATTTTTATTCTATCAAAACTTCATAAACAACAGAAAAGAGACTTGAAACAAATGAAACAGGATACATCCCTAGGCCGCTAGGCGGTGTCTAAAATAACAAGGTGGTGTCCATATTACATACCGGCATTCAACATACGTCCTTTACAATAGGTTTTCAACAACACCAATCGATGCTTCCCCACAATCAAACGTTTACTGACCTACCGGTATATATCATTTTAGGTACTTCAATACATATTTATATATTAAAACATTTTTTCTTTACTTTAACAAAAAAATTATATATCTGATAATTAGCATGTACCGTTTGTTTTCCTTTCAACCTTATCCGCATTAGCTTGGCCCCGTTTACTAGATGCTGCGAGCTTGGTATGGTTGTCATAGTAACGCTGTTTTTTTCTTTCCTGTGACGAGACTACATGACATCCTGGGGCAATATCAGACTCTTTTGGCCTCTGAAATATTACAGAAAACCGCATGCATGTATCAAGCTATATTGATTATGATAATCAATACAAATTTACCGCGGGCTTGTAACATATTATTTGATTGTAACCGCAAACAGAAAATACCCATCTAACATTATGGAGATGATGAAGAGAACTTTGTCGATAGTTCACCGGAATTCATGAAAAGGTTTTTTACCTTTGAACGTAATGCTATTGGTGATAATCAATAAAACATTGTTTGAGTTAAATCAAAATTTCTGTTCCACTATCTAGACGACGAGCAATGACAGAAGGGCTATAAAGTATACTTAAATACCAGCATGGCTTAGCCACGCCCAACAAAAAGACGAACTAAAGCTTAGTTTGGTGCATTTCAGACGCTATATATATATATATTTGTATAAATGTAGAGAAAGAAAATTATATATATCCATAAAATAAAAATACAAAGCTTACAATAAAATGCAGCTTCAATATCGTGGTATATTTGCTTACATCAACCGCTTCAGCGAAACGTCGCAAAGCATGTGTGAAACTATCCCTCGCAACTTCGAGCATCGCTTCGCAACTTCGAGCATCGCTTCGCAACTTCGCGCATCGCTTCACCGTCTTACTAGGTTGTACAAGCATGGCCTTATGCGACTTCCATAGGAATGGGACCATGAAGCCCTTGAGTTTGTCTAGAGGATCATTTGAAAATCACTGATGCGAAATGTTATCCTTATCAACATTTGTTTCAATGTAGTTTCCCCATCAATCTGGTTTTTTTTTTAACTCATAGAAAATTATTTTCACTTTATATTTCCATCGACAATGTAGTCTATGTAATCCAATTAACAAACGTAATTTTATCGCAAATAAACTTTTCTGTAAACTTTTACCATGGTCAGGCATATTTATAAGACAAGATTATAGTTCATCGATTAATTCACTGTACAAGTGTAAATAATGACAGCACAGCTGTATTTTGATCAATACTTAGGGGCGTTGGCTAAGTACTCTTGATAGTTCGACAAAATAATATTGCTGGCGTTAACCTTCAGTACAAGGCATCGTTGTCGATTCACTTACGATCTTTGTCGTGCTGATTTGTACAAAATGATTGTGTTAAGAGAAAACGCAATAAAAGACTCCCACAATATTTCATAAATGTATACGGTTCCTTTTTAGATCGTATACAGTATTTTGTGTTTAACACTATATACACTACAACGGGTAGTTATATTGACCGTGTTGGAATTTGATTCTTGTAATTTAAAATAAATACTGCAAATGTAATAAATAGAACAAATATGTTATTGTATAGGGACCAACATGGACTTACGCCAGTTCTGAGTGCGCTATTTGAAAGCTACTCCAAAAACATTAATGAATGGATCGTTACTATTTAGAAGAAAAAATGTATTAACAACCTGCTCTTCTCTATCGTCTGTAGCTCTCTCTTGAACGAGCTCGTTGATAACTAAGCGAATACTCAGTCTATCTGGATCAGTGGTTGTTGAACTCAATTCGTCTTCAACTTCGGAAAACTTCGCCTTTCTTCGTCGCTCTCGTTCTGCAGCCCGAACCCTTCGCTGTCGTTCGAGCTCGGCGAGTCTCAAAGCCCTCGCTTCCTCGTACTTGACTTCATGTTTACATTTCTGGAGAGGCCATGATCTCTGGTATTTGGTATAGGTCTCCCAAACAACTAAATCCATGTTTCAGTGATGCCTTTAACGGAAAAAAATCCATGTTACAGTGGTGTATTTAAATGAAATCAAACCATGTTACAGAGGGGCTTTGAAACAAGTAATCCAATGTTACAGTGGTGTCTGTACCTTGGAAACAAACAAATCCATGTTACAGCGGTGTCATTGAAATAAACAGATCCATGTTACAGCGCAATCGAGAGTATCCTCGTTAAACGATGCATATATTTTCGCTGCAAATCTGATATTTCCAACATTATAGTTTAACCCTGGTATATGTTTTTTTTTTAGAAGACTATCACAATTCAGGAACATGATTGTCATTCGTAGACGCGTTAGATTATAATAGTACATTAACAGTTGATTTTTGAGTGCACTAGATTAAATTTATCTGTAGGGCGACTTATTTAGAATGAGCCCTTTGTTATGTATGCAATACAGCTGCCACCATTCTGATATTACCCACACCATTATTTTTCTTGCAAGTCTTTTGGTCTGACTTAGGATTGTACTCTCGCAACATTATATCCCTGGTGTTCAAGATTTATACTTTGATTCAATGACAGAAAGACATTCAATTTGGGGAAAATACAATACAAAATAGAATGTTTGTGTGACCATGCTGTCTACGCCACTGTAAATGACCAATTTCATAACATTGTTGTATGTTAGAGCTATCGAGACAAATGAATTGACAGGTCTGATTTTTCAGTGAAAGTGAATCGAAAAATACTTATCTCTTGATTCAAAATCCCTCAAGAAGTGCATGTCTTCACTTTCATGTATACATATGTTCCCTACCATCTAACTCTTATTACATTTTCTCGAGACGCCTGTAGGTTACCCATAACAACTCGAGATCAAGATCTATCCAGAAATTTGTCTCTGAGAATTTATCTAGAACATGATTATTTATCGGTTTTAATTAGTCGATATCCCTGTTGACAGTGTAATTACTCTTTACAAAAATATTTATTAGAAGTTTAATCCACTGCTGTCTGGACGGACAAGAAGAAAAAAGGACAGATACGATATAACTTTATTACAAATATAGATCAAAAGACTTATCACCCACGTGTCTCAACCCATTTTACGGTATTAAAATCTAAAACTAATTCTTACCTGTATAGATGGAGACCTTAACTATCCGTTAGTTCCACAGAGGATTCGTATACCCCTATACAAGCACCCAAGTATCGGCACTATCGGCTTTTAACAGCTTGGATGCTGTCTCAGTGTAACAGATAAGTGATGCACTATTTTAGTTCACTCTACTTAGCTGAAATCAATAGACCAGTTATCTACGGCATGAATATCACATGGGTCTTGCGCTGACTCTATTATTAAATATAGTATCTACACATTTCATTTTACCCGACACATTGACAAGAACTTAAATTGGGGTTTTATTCATACACTTTAATTTTGGTTTCGGGCCATTAGTATTTTAAAGCATATGGAATTTTAGCGTGAAAACCGTACAGTGGACTTATGAACATTTGGTGTTAATTACGCGAAACACAGCCTCCTTAAATTCACTATTACTCTCTTGGTGTTTCTGTATTTGTTACTTAATATATGTGCTACATCATAATTTTATTATTTATATATTTTTGTATAAAAGTAATGAAAGAAAATTGTGCTTGCCTCCACCGGGATTATTTAAATATGTATGGAATACAAGGATTTCTTATTTATAATTGTGGTAGATCAGAATACGCTTGACTGAAAATAGTGATACAATGTAATTCAATGTAGCATTAAGTTTCACTTCACTCATTGGTGTGCACGTGTGGTGTATGGGGAAATGGGAATCAGGAAGCCGGTTTGCAAGTGTAGCCAGTTACGCGGGAACCCATCACGAGAGTGAAATGAGATAGGTTAAACATCAAACTGTAACCAGTCATACAAAGTAATCGAATTTTCTACAAACGACATTACGTTTTGAACATTTCCTCAATTTAATGTCACGTTTAGAGAAATGTTCATTAGATTATCGAATATCCGGACATAAATAATAATAATACCCTAAATCGTCAACAGATTCGACCTCTAAGGGCTCAAACTTTAAGTAATTTATTCAATGTTAAGTGTGAATTTGGAATTAAAACTTGCACTTTCTGGTAATTTAAAGTCTGGACTTCATAAAAATATCAAAATGTTATGTCTACACTTCTTACCCGTTGCATAAAATGTAGTTTTATAAGTTGTAAAGGGGGTCGAATTTGTAGAGCATTTAGGTATATCGGAAGAGATAATACGCTAAAGCCATGGCGGCTTAAGGTTCGTGCTCTTGGAGCTAAGGGATAGCAGGGGCCGTTCCTCTTCCATGTCCAGTGCCATCATTATTTGCTGCCTGGGACATTAACAGAAGATTCATCTATTACGATTGCCACGCCGTGAGGAGAAAAAAAAAGTATAAATATTGCAGGCGAAAGGGGAAGATATGTCAAATGCTTTTCAAAATTTGTAAAAAAGAATTGTACATATGTGAAATATAATTTTTATTTGACATGTAAACAAACCTTTATTGTACATATGTGAAATTCTGTTTTACAAGTGTTCAATAAACTCTCGTACACATGCAAAAAAAATCCTATAAAAA
>JAVFBZ010046051.1:0-28030 GCA_032466195.1 Katharina tunicata
ACCGGGATTCGAACTCGGGTCTCTGGCTATCAGGGCCAACGCTCTAACCGACTGAGCTACAGAGGCTCACGGTATATTTATATATATATATATATCAATATACAGACAGGGCCAAATTTACTGGAAAACCCCAAGAAAATAGCTATAGTTTATTACAATTCCAAGGTGACAGATTCTACGTGTGTAGAAAGAAGGTTAAATATACAAGTATGTTATTCTCGTTTTATGCACATTTGGTATGATGAAGGATGAAGTCACAGATATCTTTTACAATGCATAACATTATTATGCCTATTATAACATTGTCAGTTTTGTCACTAAAAGAGCTTATAAACAGTAATTAGGCAAACATTATTAAATGTACATAAAGCCTTGCCCAGCGATGAATAAAAGTTCACATTCAATCTTACACACTGAGTTTTAATATAAAATTGATTGAATGAGTTACATAAATAAAATCTTTTCCTGGTGACCATGGTTACAATGTACCAGATAGGAAAGTATCACAGGAAAGTCGTGATAGCCACACCAAAGGAAGTATTTATAGGAGAAGTGAAGAAGTAGTGATCTTCTTTTAAGATAAGACAAGTTAGGAAAGTTTTTATCTCCCTTCAAACATAGTGACATACTTTATTTATATAAATGATACACACATGTATACATGTATACATGTACACTGTAGATGTAGCTTGAATGTGTTCCTTGATAAAGTATTTTTACAAATAAAACTGAACACTTATCTTCAGATAGTACTAAACCAACAAAAATTATTTTTTGTACCTTTTTTTGTGTGATGTCTCCAAGTTGCCATTATCCCATGTCTTTTGAAATTACACCACTTTTCTCCAATGTTCGTGTGGAGAGCTTCCAAATGCTCTCTGAGTTACTAGTATGGCTGAAAACCCCATTCAAACACTGTCAAACAAACAAACTTTTCTCCAGAAAGGTTTGAAAGTTTGCAGATAATGTATTCCTATGTGGAGATATTATATGCCTAATCACTTTGCATTCTTTTGAAGTTAAAAAAACAAAAACATTGATTCTGAGTAATTATGGATTAACTGACTAAAATATTGAAAATACATTTTTTTCCCTGAGTGGTGTGTATTTTGTTAACAAAATAGTGGTAGATGTATACCTGATACATTTTAATACATAGATGTGAAAAGGGTTACAATAGCTATAAAATTAGAGTAAGTGCCCTGCATTTGAAAATTGTGGAGATAGGTAGAGCTGATATGTACATACATGTAGATTTGCCATTTTTGGAGCAAATTATTTAACCATTTGCTGTACCTTGTTTAACAGGTTGACAGTATATTTCAGGGAGTTGTTTCTAATATATATACGGTATTTACATACTGTTACTACAGGGCATTTCAAAACAGTAAAGCTGTGGCTCCGTTGTTAAGCGTTGGACTACGGAGCCCCCTTCACTGTACCCGGAACCGGTTCGATACCCCCGGTGGACCTTAGGTATATAAGGGAAGTTTTCCGGTAGCTGCAGAGTCCGCGGGGTGGTTTTTACAAGGTTTCTTCCCGCTTTTCCACCATACACCGGCAACACAAAGTCATCATGTAGGTGAAATACTCTTAAATACGACGTTAAACACCAATCAAAATCAAAACAGTAAACCTCACCACTAAAAAGGCTAAGTACGGCCATACTACCTTATAACTACCTTATATCATCATCAAATAAAGCTTTTTCGTGTAGGCTGCCATTTAGATGTACATGTACTATTATGTTAGTCACTGTGTTTCGGAGCGGCTGTTTGGGTGAGAGCCTCCTGTGCCCTGCATGGTGCTCTCTGAGCTACATGCTAGAGGCATCAGAAAGGCATTTGTGTCCTGTTTTTTTGGTTAGAGTGGTTTCCTCCACCGATTGGGCTGGCACGCCGTCATTTGAGTGAAATAACCTTAAAATCTGTGTAAATCCACAATAGTCAAACAAACATGTATGTTTAAATTACATGAAGAAAATAAAGAAATCTGGTCTAAAAGCGCTTGTCCTTATAACTGTTAACCTCACCTGTAAAGGTTAGCTGGATAACAGTTGTATAACTACATTTACATTTGTATCCTATTAATTTGATTGGCTTCACAAAAGTTAAGTACAATACTATTTAAAAGAGTTTACTGTCTGTGAGTTTGTTTGATAGAATGTATACTCACTGAATTCATTCCTTCATGTCAACAATTCTACACCTAAGTCCTTCCTCTTCTAATCTAAAATACAAGCTACCTAGCAAGCTCTTATCGGTCCATATACTGGCAAATTTTTAAGGCAAAGATCTTTGTGAATATTATTTATAGCTCCACTTTTCTTTTTATGGCTCAAACACACTTTGGATTTACTTATTTGATTTATGACATTACATGTACATGTACTGTTATCTAAGTCATTTAAACTGTTATCTAAATGTAAATATGCAAATATTGATATCTGATATCATAGTGAAGAGTTTAACACACCTATTCAAAGGGCTTTATATTTTTACACTGAACTCTAATCTCCATACATACATGTTTAGATGTTAAATGATACAATTTATTTGTCACTTCATCTGAACCTATGGAACTGTGTAGGTAAATCAGTTAATTCTGATGGCAATTAATATTGCTTCAACAAAACCTTACAGAATATTATGTATACAAATAAAGCAGCAATGTTACTATTGTCTCAAATTATCTTTGTGTTAGCAATTCATCTGACCTATGCCATATTCATCAACTGTTTAAACTCAAATTTCGCAGAAGAAAGCTGACATTTAATGCTTGAGTTATAATTTTAAATTGTCAATTTAATGCCACTGGACCTTCTTTGTTGTTAAATCATCTACATGTAAGCACTCGCTGATAATCTAAATATCCGATAGATCTAAAAGACCAATGATGTTTGAATAGGTTAGCATTGTACGGAATTCTTCATGTAATCTGGTGTTAAAAAAACTGATTTAAACGTGTCCTAATTACCTACTTCAATTGGAAAAGTGTGTTAACATGAGCAAATAAGTCGTTTAATTGGCCTAAACTGTCAGAAAAACAAATTTGCAGAGCAGAGTAAAACCTCATTATAATTGGTGATTTTTAATTCTGACATACACATAAAGAATGGCTATTTTTTAACACCCTCCTATCTTTTCTACAGTAGAAATAAACTTACAGTAATTCTGCAGACCATGTACCTTAAAATTACTTGAAATGATTATTAAATGTACATGTAATGTTAACATACATGTAAAACGTAATTGAGTATCAGTGATTTAAACCAAAGGGTACAGTTACAAATCCTGCCCAAAGAGCACCATCTTTTTCTCTTAATATTTATAGAATATTTATCGATATCTTTCCTCAAACACAGTGTTGATAAAGGGATGACTGCTTTGTGTGGAATGAGCAATGTATGTATCTATAATATCAATTGATGTAAATTGAGCATTACATATATTCATTATTTACACTAAGATCTAGGTGTATGTATTTGATACCTTAGATTTAGATATCATTATATTGTCAGTCTCTACATAACAGTACAGTTTGCAACAAGTATTCAGAACATGTACAAGTAGTGACCACATATTTTGGGTTTTAACTTGCCGGCTTCGCCACCAATGCGTGCCCGGCGGCCCGCATTTTTGCTTGGGTTGATACTTCCGCCCTTTGAACATCTGATTATAGTCTTCAGCTGGAAATCTGATTAAGTATAAGCCTACCTATATGTCTACTTAACAGAAACTTACGTTATGGAAACAAGGATTTTAAATCTTAAATACAGGATAGTTATGTAGAACAAGTAGAAATATATTTGTATAAATTATAATACTTCTTCTAACTGTAGTTTAAGAATAATTTAATTTGTGTTAAATCGGGAGAACTACATGTAGTTGGTTTTTTTTTTTTCAAACTGAATCACATTTTTTTTTCTTTTTGTGTGTCTTGCTCTGCACTTGAACGTGTGAGTGAACCTACTTGGAATTTAAATGTATATTAATTGTAATATTTATTATGTGCTTCAAGAATCATTTTAAATATTCTTAATCTGGAGGGCTAGGTTTTAAAAAAAGATTTTGTTGTCAAACTGAATTACATATATATATTATATTTGTGTGTGTTTATGTTTTTGGTCTGCACTTGAACTTCTGAACTGACAAGCCAGATTACACCTTCAAATTCAATGAGCCAATTTTTCCTTTGAGACTTTAAGAAAGCTTTACTTCTGTTATCTGATAATGTGCTGGTGGTTACCCATGTCTATAGACTTTAGGCTGATCCAGCTAACTGGGCCACCAGTGTTATGAATACCAATCTGATATAATGTTTGCCTTATCACATTTAGCTTGCCCTATATTAGACCTATAGTCATTTGACTTATGGCTCTACCTACTGAAAGTGTCTTAGTATCTATTAATCAGAGAAGAACAGTTTATATTTGTATGTGTTGATGAGTGATCTGACCTGAAGTCAATCCAACCCTGTAAAGATGACATCATATGTTTTTAAGGGACTGCCGCTGTAGAAACTTCAGTGTTATCAGATTGACTATTTACAGCTGACATTTACTGTTGATTTTTCATTTTGATATATCACATTGGACTGATTATTGGCTCTTGTCTAAGCATGGCTGATTTACAGGATTTTTCTGACAGGTAGGTAATGATCATAAAGGTATATCTAACCTATTGTTTTCAAGTCTGGCAGTGTGAATTTAGTGCAGGTATGTGCTTACACGTTTTATGATGACATGAGTGAAGGGCAGTACCTTAGACATTTCCACCAAGAACACCTTAGTACTGACATTAAGGATCAGGTTGTTGCTTATATTTATGGGCCTGTGTCCTTGGTATATAAAACTGTGTATGTCTATAATAAACTTCAGAACTGTATAGAGAAACCGAAGGGTGCGATTGGACATTATTTGGTTTGGATCTAAATAGGTATTGATATTTGAAACATGCTGAAAGGAATCTTTATTTTAGGGTGTTCTTCACAATTTTCAAAAACCATGGGTGTAAAGCAGAAGGAATAACAGCTTTGCCACTTCAAAGTGTGCAATGTACACTACAGATGCAGTAGGGGCCAAGGGATTAACAAGTCCAGTTTGACTTAAAACTTGATATACCCATGCACACAAACAGTCGGTCTTGATGTGTTTTCATCGAGCTATTTAGCCTCCTGTTGTGTCTGTTTGATTACATTATTAGTTCCGAAATTGAATAATGAAAGAAAAATCTTGTTGCTAATCTGTTTCATTAAGAGGGTGTTGAGATACAGTTAGCCCAAGGGGGTTAATCATTTCCACACACACCTGTAGTAAAAGGAATGGACAATCTCAAAAAAAACAAAATCAGTGCTTTTTGTAAGTTAAATTTCTTTGGATTCCCTCACTCAGAGCGGAAAAGAAAACCTGATTTATTAAAACATGATACATACCATCTTCTTTATTTTGCCTCAGATCTCTGGGGAATTGCGGAAGCTTGTGAAATGTCAACTTAAAAATGACTGATTTTCAAGTTTTAGTAATTTTCTCCATGTTAATTAAATAGGGAAATTGTCATTTTTTAAATTGCCGTTTTTTCTCAAAGCGGAAACTTGGCGCACAATTTGCTTGTTGAACTTAATGGAAGATATATCGAAATGATACAACACGCAAATTTTTGGCAAATATTTTTATGCGGAAATGTGAAAATCAACAAAACCTTCAAATGGTAGGATAACTTTATTCTTTTTTTAAATCGCTTTAACTGCAAGACTAATTTCAACTTTCATGTGTGTGTTTAACTTCCATAACGATTTGAACCCATAGATTAAGTTTTGTCTGAGTGTGCATATGGCAAATTTCTGCTTTTTTGGTGATAAATCTGCACGCAGATTGGATGTCCAACTTCTGGTAGCATAACTAAGAAGACAGGTTGACCAGTGGTAGCATACATAGTACATCAAAGGCTGGGGTGACGGGCGTGTGGCTCAGGTCTATTCAGCTGTCTATAGAACAGTCGGATATTCCACCTGCCTACCCTGTGTGGCAAGAGGAACTTATTCCTTCTGCTTTACTGCTTTTTACCATGCAAAAACAAAGATATACAGTAATGGGTTTTTTATATAAGATTTTTATATTTATTTTTGTATCATTATGATTATTGATAGAGAAATACGACACATGATTTTAGGACTGATTGCAGTACAACACAGGATCTTACCAGGATAATAATCATTCTGAAACCAATAGTTTCTTTTGTCAACGAGAAAGTGAAACCTCTTATAACAATTTTTTTTGTATAAATAGTATATTACAGAAAAAACTTTGGGATAAAAAAATGTTGGTCTAGGATGTTTTATAGGCCTACGTTTACTATCACCAGAGGCAGACTTATCATATTCTTAACATACATTGGGAGTTTCTTTTAGAGGTAAGTAATGGGTGAGGTACATGTATCAGAAGGAAGTTGATTGTAGTCAGGTATGTATGCAAAATGCTTTGATGTTTTATTTTTTGGACATAACTAAATGATATAATCACATGTGAATCATTAATGTATGTATGTACATTAAATTATTATTCTACAACATCCAATACATTTTTTTTCTTCTCCTTTTATAAATACAATTGGAGAATATGAATTCCATCTACATCATCATGTATAAGGATTAAGGAAAGCCTTGTTTGTTCATTCAACCCAAATTGTTAATATATATTTTTGTCAAGAGTAATCACACTATAACTATATATAACTTTATTTTCTGAGGGTAAATACATGTATACTGCACACATTATCTCTGTCAGTTTAAAATAAACTGGTCTCCCCAGAGGCCCTCATAACAAATTGATGATATTAATAAAAAAAAAATTAAAATTTCAAAATGCAAGTGAATATATAGAGATGTAACAATAGAGACATTGAGTAATTATAACAATAATACCCCCCAAAAAATACAAAAAATATAAAAAAAAAAAATACAAAAAAAAATATAAAAAAAAAATAATTATATAATAAAAATATTTATAGTTTTGTTTGACTGGAACAATAATATTATTATTGTTGCTCTTCATTTTTGTGCAATCAGTCTCCACTAATAAAAAAAGTTACAAAGTATTATTACACAAAACGCTGTATTTAACTTTTCATTACCACTAAAACATACATCATGTAGGCCCATAACCATGAAAACTCAGCTAGTTTATTTGTTTACGTTGAGGATGAAACTGCATTGCAATAAGTATATGAATGTACATGTATTATTGCATGGCTTAACCAATCCCATAAAGTAGTAAACTATATGAATTCTGATGTAAGTAACTACATGTACTTGTTAGATGTTTAACTAAATAGATCTTTGCATATTTAGTCTTTTTTTAATATTGCTTTGCTGTAGATTATTGATTTTACCTCGCGGTGCACTGGTATCATAATTTTTATTTTTGACATAGCACATGTTTGTGCAGGCTACTTACACAGCTATTCTGTTTGTTTGATTGGGGTTTTACGCTGTACTCAAGGTTATTTCACTTATATGACAGCATGTCAGCCCAATCGCTGAAGGAAACCACCATAAACGATGCTGGCAACATGCAAGACAAGACATTTACACAACATTAACAAAACAGGATATCACAACAAATCAGCATCCTGTGCCCCTTAGCTCAGAGAGCACCAGGACACAGGAGGCTCCCACCCAACCACCCGCCACAGCTATTTTGAGTACTTTATTGCATACAGAATAAACTGTTAAAAAAATGTTGTATTGATTTTTACAGTTTTATATGTAGCCTTTAAAGGATGAGGATGTACACCTAGCTTCAAATAGTTTCATATTAATAAAGACACATTTTTTGTCCCTTTTAAACCATTTACAGAAATTTCAGTCCCTTCCTTCAAATAAGTATTGTGCCATGTTTCTGATATACAAGTAAGTTTAAAACCTTGTTGTTCCATACATGCACAGATATATGTACCCAACACATTTTTGTATTGACAGCAGAAAAGCAGCCTTTGAGAATGTTGTATGATAAACATTGTTGCCATTGGAAAAATACATTGTAGGTGCACCAATCATAAAACACCATACAATGTATATTGTACATCCAACAACAACAAAAAGACTGTATCAAACAGGGAGTCTGATATTATAGATTCCCTGTTGTATATGTAGCACAAAGACTGTATCAAGCAACATACAATGTCTATTGTACATGCGGCAAAAGGAATGTATAAAATAAACATCATACAATGTATGTTGTACTTGAAGTAATACAAGTGTATAAAACATCATAAATTTCTGTTGCACCTCAAGCAAAAATACTGTATTCCATGGATGTAGTTCATGTAGCAAAAATGCTGTATCGATCATAATACAAGGCCTGTTGTAGGCCCCCCCTACATTAAGCAAAACTACTATATTAAACGTCTCTTATACATATATGTATTACTTGTATCAGTTAAATGTTCCAATTCTACTCACATTTGTATACTGTCAATCAAGTTGATCCAATCCAAATATCTCATATTTGTATTATCATTCTATCCTAAAGCCCTCTGTACATCAATTTGATCACAAAAGTGAATGTATGTAGTACCACAGATATTAATCACAGAATATTCTAATACAGATGTGTGTGATTCTAGTTTGTGGAGTTTGCTCTGCTTTCAGTGAAAAATCTGGTAGAAATGAGCTTGTATTAAAACTATTTTCTCAGGAACTAGGCAATTATCCAGCATGTATATTGTTGATGACGTGTTGAAAATGACAAGTGTATATAGGCTAGTTTCACTGTGTGTTTGTGTTTAGTATGTCATAACACTGGTTTTAATATGTCATACCAATATGATTATTATGTCAAACAGGTTCAGGAAATATCAATACTTAAACATAAACTAGGGTGTAGGCTAGTGTAGAGAAAGGAAGTGGGGTGGGGGGATTGTGTTAACCTGTCATATTATCTACAGACCTTCATAACACTGAGTTTATGTGCTGGATTCGAGGTCCATATATATTAAGTAAACATTTAACTCCTTGTTAAACATAGTCTGTTGTTGAATTTGATACATTTTCTGACTTTAAAAGATAAGCTTTTGTATACATGTACATTAACACCTTACACAACTACAATGTTCAGAAATTGTGCATTAGCACTTTCTGTTTTGCATGTTGCATAACAGTTGTTTAGTGCCCTACTCTACTGTTATAGGTGGTACAACCTCACTGTCTCTTCATTGTGACTGTCCATTTGCTAGGTGTTAAAAGCCAGACTCTCTGGTATTTAAAGTACAATAACACATAATGGACTTACCTTTGTGGTAGGTGTTAGTGAAGAAAACTGTGGGTTCACAAGAAAAAAAGGGCTGGGTCGTAACCAGTCACTGGGAAAAGCAGTAGCAGCTGATCGTTTCCTTGATGTCGTCTGTAGAATTAAAGTGGTCATTCAAACAAAAAATGTATATCCTCTTCCCACTTATTTTGTTCCTAGATGTTCATTTACAAACTGACTAAAGAAATTACTCTATTGAATAAAAGTCCCTTCATTTATGATACTTAAAAAAAAAAAATAGGTTCTGAGCCATGGGATGTATCCAATTCAATATACAGATACCTTGTTGTGTTAGTGCGACTATAGGTATGCATTAGCACAGATCATATTTGTTCAATCAACCAGCTGAACTAAAGGCCTGCAGATCTGATTTTTTGGTTGTCGTTTAGAAAGTGACCATTAACAGTATTTTCATTTTTTGGTGATAACTCTCTCTGATAATTCTTGTCACGAAAATTGGCTGAGACCCTTGTGGGAAATGTACCCAGGACCCTCAGACGATCAGAGCACGTAATAAAATCACATTGCTTAGTTTAACTATTGGCAATTGGGCGCCTGCATGACTCGGTGGGACATGGGTGCGATTCCCTCAAGGGTGTTGGCATGCACAATTTTCTGAACTTGAATTTGTTCATTGTCAGAGAGTGTTATCCCCAAGAAACGAAAACACTGTTACACATCTGTGGTTAAAAAAAAAAATTTGTAGGCATAAGTTTTGATGTAAATATTATTCCAGAGGTTATATAAATTGACTAAGGGGAATAAATCAGTTCTGAAATGATTTATATTAACTCCTCCATGGTCCTGTTTGACTTTCACTTAGCTTCTGACAGGGTTTTGAAAATTAAAAAAATTGTTTCCACATACCTTTGAACCAGCTAGCACATAATTGTAGCCACTAAACATTCTTACTAAATATAGCACTCATTGATTTGGTTCAATATACCATATAATCCATATACTTATTTGAAATTGGTTGCTGATATTTTCATACTCTGGAATAATTGGGATCACTGAAAACTGAATACCCTACCCTAGATATATATATTTGGACTGCTGTGAGAGTCGTAAATAGCTCTAACTGATATCACATGTATTCAACTATAGCTATAATGTATTTAGTAGACAGTCTCTTTGTTTGTTCCATATCTGCTGATCAAGAGTTCACTTCCAATTCCTTGTCAACCATGAAATGTAGTCTTACCTCTAGCCTGTGATCCTAGAACCACAAACATTACAAACATTGCCCAGTGAAAGTTTGTGTAACTCATTTAGATATGTACAATATCCATACTGCATGGTACATGTATGTACAGCTGACAGGTTTATACCCCTACCTGTACATACTATGATTGCTACTGAAGACAGGCATCAAGTTATAATCTATGAGGTGCCTTGTTCACTCCCTTCATGCAACACATACATGATATACCTGTGTGTTTTACTATTAATGGGAGATAACTTCTATTCTGGTTTAAATTAAAACACACATTTAGTTGGAGCGTTGAAAACTCTTTGTTTAATGTAAATATGTAAGGTGATGTCATTGTTTGATACATGTCATGTCAAATGTGATTTCTTTTAAACATTGGGATGGTACTATACCTATTGCTACATGAGTGAAATAATTTGGGTTAAGCCCCAAGTAAACAAACACACTGTTAAGCTACGTTTCCATTTTTACGGATACTGAAAAAATCGCGCTAACTGTTAATATAGAGAGCGTTTCCATTTGTACGGGTGCAGATGCGGACACGGATATGCCAATCTTCAACCGGATGATGTAGCGCTCGGTACGATTTCCGTACACGGAACTGTATGCCACAAATGCACTTTCAGTCTCTGCATACGAAAAATCGGACGAATGGACACAAAAAATAAAATTATCCGCATCCATACCCGTTTCCGCATCCTCATCCTCATCCGTACAAATTGAAACGTAGCTTAAGACTCTAAATGCTATATTAAAATAATTTTAAAATGTTAATACCCCAGGTTCTGGGGCTGTCTTTGCTCAATGGGTCAGTTAATTTACATATGCACATATACACAATTTCATGATCATCTGTGGGCCTTGTAAAAAGGACCTGATTCAGTAGCCTTATTTGCAACTGGGATGTCCCCATCATGTTCTTTATTTGGTTGTCAACAATGTTTACAAATTGTTTTCTTTCAGATTTTAGATTGATTGAGATTTGGATTCCCAAAGCAACATTGACACACAAAGCATAGTGAAGAGTATTGGTAACAGTCAATTATCTCAGTAACCTACACTCTTTCCATGCATGCAATTAGGCAAATAATACAACATTAATGAGTGGAAGCCCAGGTCTAATCAACTTTTGTAAACTTAACGTCTCTGTTAACAACTCAATATTTTTTGGGTAAGGGACTAACCTAGCCATTTTTTTTACTTTTTTTTGTAGTTTTAGATTTTGTAGCGATATTCTGTCAACTGCTTTTAATTAACGTTAGCTACATATTTCTTAAGAACTTACTTTCTTCTCTTTTTTATCAAATCTTTTCTATTTTATAGAAATCCATATATAGTTGTTTATCTTATCCAGCAAACAACCTTAAGAATATTTTGTAGTTGTTGACTAGTACACAATTTCTCATTTCCTGTACTGTTTTTCTAAAATGAAGTTATCACAATGGCATATTATTAATAAATGCTGACCCTTATAGGAGACTAACTTGTTTGTGATTTGTAAGGTATCTGGTTATCACTTTTAGAGCTTGGTTTTGGGTTAGATTTTGGGTAAGGTTTCAGGTTAAGCGTAGAAGTACTAATTTACATTATCCCTCACATGACTGACTTTATCCTGTGTTGTTTTTTTTTTCTTCAAATTTAAAAAAAAATTCCATAATGCATGTCTGGCAGGTTATGTTTACCTGGATAAAGTTTAACCCCAATACTGTCATAATTGCATCTCTACTTTCACTCTGTTTTGGATCCTGTCGTCCTCCTACATGATTCAAGCAAGATTCAATTCACCTTCTTTTCTGTCTTCTCTAATAAAGTAGGACGTAGATGAACTTATCTGGTGGACACTTAAACTGACAACTAACTTTCAGAAGGCCGTGAAAAAGCTTTGTTGAAATGAGCACTTAATACATGTACCTTAAAAATATTCACTTTATTTATAAACTTGCATAACTTATCACCTCTTAATACTGTATGTACCTGTAGTTTGTAATTAAAAGTAATACTTTATTTTTATTTTTAACTAGTGTAAAAAATCATAATGCACTGAGGTATTGTTTAAAATTGTTCTCATATGTAAATTGGTATCAGGGTTACATTGACCTGACTAACGGTTCTGTTAAGTGCATGGAGCTACAATGTACTATAAAATTTATCTACTTTTGTATACTGTTTTATTCTAATCTGATTAACTTCCTGAAATCTCAGATCATAAACTGTCCCTAAATCATTTTCACTCAACAAAATACCTGGAAAACTTTCATTAACCACTTGTTAATAAGATTCATAATAATAAACTGTTGATGATTTTTGTTTTCTGACTGTTTTTACAGGATTCATTCATTTAATAATCATGGCAATTGTTAACAACAGGTAATTCTGGTAGCACTAGTTCACTCAACATTTTTACACAAAGAATTAACTGACATACTACATGTAACTTTTGGTCTCTTTTTCAAGTACATTGTTTCATTGGTTATTGTAAAATATGAACATATACCAAATATATATTTAATATTAATTTGTTAACATGTTGACTGCCAGCTTTAAATGTGTTGCTCGTCTGTGTTCGCCAAAAATGGTGAAAATAAAAAGCTATCCTACTAAAACGACCAAACATTAAATGACAACAAATATGCTCAGTTGATCATCAGTTGTTACATGCAGCAACATATGTTGGACCCATATGCACATTTTGACAAGTAATTAAACACACGTAGCCAGCGCAAACAAGTGATTTCAAGAAGCTGGCAGTTAACATGTTTGTCTTAAGATAGGCACTTTTATTTATGAGCTTAGAAGGTAAAGAAAGCAAACGTTATTGTAAAGATCCTTCTTGTGGATGTTACGTGTACTTTTTGAACCACAGGTATAGGTATCAATTTGTCATATCCTGTTTATACATGTAGGAATTGCCTTGAATTGTCAAGTATTTATTTATCAGAGGGTATTGTCTACATCCTGATTCTAACAGACTTTTACATGAATCTTATACATACTTTTAAAACCATATAATACTCAGTATAAAGATCGGTATTGTATTTCTGTGGTTCAGAACGAATGGTAAGGGTTCCTGTTTACTTTCTCCATATAACAATACCATCAGCACTTTTAATTTAATTTCAATTAACTGTAAATAAGATGTTCTGTTTAACCCAACAGGTAAGTAATTGATAAGTTCATTGTTAAATGAGAAGTTTCTTTTTATCGTAATTAGACTTAACATGTATTTACATTGTAAGTTTCTTCAAATCAGCATAGAGTACACGTAAGTCATCATTTTACATTCAGAAATAATTATGATGAATAGGTTTAATTTAAGGTAATCATAGTACCGATATGAGTTTACTTTTCTTCACAACTCAATAGAATATAGTAACAAATTTCATTCAGGTTTGATCAATGGGGTTTTAATTTAAGTTAATGGTGAAGGATTTAAAAAAATATTTCCTTGCTTACCTTTGAGATTATTTTAGGATAATCCCTAAAATCTCTTTGACTTTAATTCAGTCTCTTGTGCCTATAGTCCACCTGTCATGATGACTCACATGTTCACATTATGACTGAGGTTAACTGGTGAGACCTTTTGTGCTAAACTTAACTCAGTATTCTTGCAGTTTGTAAAAGCTACTTTGTTAAAGCTGATGATCTCTCACATCAATCTTAATGTGACATGCTACAAGTGACAGTCGGCATCTTACTTTGAGAGCATGTTGAAGTTTCATCACTTGACCTGTTTTTACCTGAAGAACCAGGTTACCTGTAGGAATGCAGGATAGTCATATTATAGCCCCACTACTGTATTACTTACTTCACCAGGTGTTTTAGTGGGAATCCGCACCATGAAACTGCTACCGGTAGTGACTTATATAATAACATTTCGTTGTGTAATATTAAACATAAGAAATGAACAAAGAGACAGTTGTTATAAGGGAATGGCACAGACAACTGTTTATATGATGAAATCCTTTAACACCCCATGCTGTCTCACATGAAAGGATTATGACTGCGTGAGCCGTGACAAACCTGAAGTTGTTAAGTCTGTCTATTGATTTCATAGACCTGGAGTGTGCTCAAAGGCAATTTTTATGGGCCTTGTCTTTTCAGGTGTGTGTTTCTTGTCTGAGCTCTGTCGACAATAGAAATGCAATCTGTGTATGTTGTTACACAACTTTTCTAATGTATTTTTAGACATTTAGAATTCATGAAGCCCAGACCTGTGCATTTGCGCTTCTCACTTTCTCCATCTTTTGGTGATTTGTAGTGAGCAGGAGTCCGACCATCTATTGACCAGCCCATTGGTACCTGACGTGAGTGCTGGGGCCCTCGTGGAAATGAACAACCTGGATGGCAACGGTCATTCCGTCAACTTTAAACCTCAGAACACTGTCACATACGAGAAGAAAGCTGGCAACAAGAAAAAGAGCTGTTTAACCAAACGTTACCATGACGGAAGCATCAGTAGAGGGGACAGTAACATTGAGGCTGATGCAGACATCAGCGAGGAGCCTGTCAAGCCTGATAAAGATCTCCCAATGTTCAGACATAGAAACAGCACCTGTCTTGGTAAAGCCACCATAGATGTGCCAGGGGATTCATTAAAAAAGGTCAGTTCTCACAGTAAATCTGGGTATGTTTGTCCTCTGTGATATATACATGCATGAGTTTCAGGTGTTTCTTTAATATATATTATATATAGAACTGTTTCCCCACTAGGTTTCTAATCATGATAGGACTTATTTGAAACATATTCCAATCTAAACATGTAACCTTGTTAAGTTTGAAAATATTTTATACTGATAAATAGACTTCTTTTAGAGGCTTGATTAGTTAGAATCCTTTTGTGCATTACATGTTCTTGTAATTATATCGCGAAATGTAGATTTTTTATAGACTATGCGATTTTCTTTGAAGTTTAAAGTATAGTTCATAATTTTTCATTTTGTCCTGTCGAAATGAAGTTAATTTAATTATTTTTAGGGAACATACTCACCTACACATGTTTATTTGTACAGGTTTGTGCAAAACCACAATAATTGAAATTTTGACCCATTCATTTTGTTTCTTGTCATTGTCTATTAAACCATGTAAGTAGTACATGATTAACTGACTGTATGTGTCAGGAATGCCCATTGTTACAGTGATGCTTTTAATGCAACCTGAATTATCCTACCATCATGACATTGATTCTATGAATATCTCTGGAATTCTTTGTCAATTAATAGAGCATGAAATTATCAATCAAATATTTTCTATCTGTATTATGGTATACTTAATTGATGAAATTCAATTTGAAAGGAGGTACACCCAAACAGTCTTTTATTGAAAAGTCATTAGGTGTAGATGCAAAAAATTATTTTGGTCAAGTTTCTTATTAGTTGATATCTGAAGTTATTACGGGGATAATAATAATAAAGTTTTTTTCTGGTCTTATCATTAGCTTTTTTGTATAACCAGCTTCATAATTGAAAATTTGTTGAAGGAAGTTTGACAGATTTTATTACTCAAATCTTATGTTTTGGTCAGATAGAGTCGGATAGTTATTGGGATGAGGTGAATATCATGCTGCTGTTCATGCTCCATGCCCATGATACATGCTCTGTTAATCTTGTTTGAACTGATATCTGTGACTGACTACACTGACCTGTGGTTGGAGTGTTAATCCCTTACAGGACTCAGTTTGACATGCTGACTATTATAGGTTCCTGTTCAATAGACACTATGTTTTGTCATCACAGTTGTCAGTATAACTCATTTCATCAGCCAGTCATGTCTCCTGCTATTGACTTCCAGGTTTTTATCACTGTAGGTTTTTATATTTACATAATCTTAAGGTATAATTAATATGTCAATAATATTTGAAAATTTTTATATTTCTGCTAAATCACTACTTTTTAAGGCCATAGAGTAAGTGGAATGAGATTTAATTATTTTTCCTGTTGGCAAAGGCAAAATAAAGGGATTCTTTATCTTTAAGTATGTGATACAATTATAGTTTAATAAACTTTAAATTGTTGTGTAAACGTGTTTTGTCCAACTCTTGAAGTTTCTTTTAATCTTGTGGATTATCTCTTATTCATTTCAATGAGACGTAATTTATGGTTTTCATACGGAGTCGGCACCAGTTAAAGTACCCAGCATATTACTTGGTAGAATTGTAGAAATGATGTCCTACAAGGAAGAAAGCGCATGGTACACATCAGGGTATCATAAAAAAACATTTGGAAAAATTCATCAGTCAGTCTGTACAATTAAATAACGGTGCAAATTAAAAACAAATAAAAATTTGACAATTTTATCTCTGGAAGAATGTCACCTTTGCATTGCATGATTGTGCAAAGCGTCTATTCCTACAATATCACTAGTATTAATTATGGGCCTAAGCACTTTTTCATTATAAAAGCCTTCGCTAGATGTTGCATAGCTCCCATATAACAAAGTAGGCAATTTTTAAAAGTATAAATAATATATGCTTTTTATCAAATATTCACTTGGCTTTGACATTACAATTGTTATTTACCGTTTGTGCTCGTAAAACCAACGTTAAAAATAAATAACTTATTTTTGTCTTTTACGCAATATGAACCTAGGATTATCTGTTTGAATAGAGCTACTGCTTGTCTAGGAACATCAGAACACCACTGTAGACAAAACAAAAGTATACTTATATGTAGACACCCCTAACTAATTAAGTACAAAGTGAATCACCAATCCAATAATCACATCTGTAAACTAGATATTACTACAGTAACTGTTGTACTTGTATGTGTATGTTGTACATTTATGTCTCTCTGCTACAGTCCCAAATCTTCAAATTTGAAATTCATATGAGACCTGAAAACCACTCGACAAATATCCCTACTGGAGTTTAGATGGAAAGTCCTTCTTTCCACTGTCCAATAGTTTTGTCTCATTTCAGATGGGGTTTTCTGGTACTAAATTACGATCTGGAATTTGTTCTGTGCGCAAAATGTAATTTTTTTACCATTTTCACCCCTCCTTCCCTGATCAATTGTAAATGTAATCCAAAGAACTAAAAGTTAATATTGATGTGTTTGTCCTTTGGTGTTGTAGATCAGAAAGAAACGACGGCGTCCTCCAGGGCTTGGGCTAAAGGTTGTTGTATTCATTCTCTTTCTGATGATTCTGGTTGGAGTGTTAGTCACATGGTCTTTCTATAAAGAGGAAAGGTTAGCCATTTTAAGAGGACAGAAGTTTCGCTTTATAGAAGAGACTAGAAAATTGTATTTAGCCTTTGACAGTGATGATCCTATAGAGGAGGGTATTTTAGGACTAAACCTTCCTTCCTGGCAACTGCCAAAGAGCTGTTCTGATAAATGGGAGCAAATTAACCAACTCTGTTACTGGTGGAGAAAAGGTGCTTCTTTAAAGGTGTTGTATTATAAATTAGGCTCTATGCACTGTTATAATGTAACCTGGGAAAGTATAACGCCAGATATAGAACCCAAAGATTGTTATAACATAGGCTTGTTAGACTGGTACGGGTTATCAGCTAATATGCGTGGGGCACATCATTCACTGACATCACAGAACTTTTCCTACGTCCCATTGGTACCTGGTGGTGGACGGGTGCTGGGATCTGTAGTGGAACGCTACTGGTTAGCCTCAAATGGCATAGCTTTTATTGTTAATGAAAACGATCCTGTTTTACTGAGCTGGAACTCAGATGAGGATGGGAAATTCTGTTTGTGGTCTTCATACAAAGATCCTTTTTACTCACGTTTTAATGAAGGGAAACTTTCACATTTACATTATACAATGTGCAAGGCTGATTCAATGCTCACAACTCATTTAGCCATGAGGCAATTTTTTAACAAAGCTCCAGGTCCAAAGACACCGGTACTACGGGACTGGCTTCAGAAACCTCTGTGGGCTATAGGACCTGTCAACCTTACTAATAACACTTCGCCTCTACATACCACCGCCTTAGATCTCATTGATTTCTTGGAAACCAACCAGACCCAGCCCTGTGGTATAGTGGAGTTGGACTTTGGTTGGGAAACCTATTACGGTGACTTGTCCTTCAATGAAAATCAGATAGAAGATATCAGCCTTATGCTTCATAACCTCTCTGCACATGGGTGTCAGCTTTCTCTACCTGTTAGTTTATTCAGCCATTTCCTCTCAAAGAACTTCAATAAGTTACTGAGGAAGGATTTCTTCGTACGGGATGCAGGAGGTGAAGCCACTGGACTGACCAAATGGAATGGTGACCAGGTGGCCTCTTTAGATCTGTCAAATGGAGAGGCAGTCAAGTGGTTTTGGGATAAACTCAAACACTTGAAATCTAAATACAACATCACTACCTTTAAATTCTTACATGGTGAATCCGGAATATTACCCTATAAAGCCAGATTTCAGCAGAATTTCAATCCAGTTTTGTTCACAACAACTTACAATCATTTAGTTGCTAATTTTACCAATATAACTTTAATGCACTCTAGCATGGGTTCACAGAATTTACCTGTCATCATCAGTGTGGTAGGTAAACAGTACATGAGTGGAAGTCGACAGTGCTTAACTGACATTATACCTGCTTTACTAACTGCAGGCTTATTGGGTTATCCTTATGTGTCTTTAGATGGGTCAGACCTGTGGGCAAATGGTATAATATCAGAGGATTTATATCTTCGCTGGACTCAAATGTCTGCTTTTCTCCCAGTGATGAAGGTGTACACTCCGCCTTATGGGTTCAACCCAAGAAATACTCTACTGTTAAAAAACTGGACACAGTTACATTTGAAGACAATAATACCTTTAATGGAATTACTATCGTCAGATGTTACTAGTGGGGCACCTCTAATACGCCCAATTTGGTGGGTGGATCCACAAGATACTGTCGCACAGGGTATCAAAGATGAGTTTTTAGTAGGTAATGAAATACTAGTAGCACCAATACTATGTTCTAACACACTCAAGAGAGACATTTATTTACCCACAGGAAAGTGGAGAGATCCATTAAAACGTTTAGAGCTTGATGGAGGTAGATGGATATATGATTATAGAATAGACCTGGAAGATATACCATATTTCTTTGCCAGACATTAGGTATAAGTTATGAATAGATATATTTGTTTTAAAGTGTACGCAGTGTTCTGTGTACTGTAATTTCACTTCACTGGCATAATGAATTGGAAATGAAATCCATACTCATAATCATGTACGGATGTATCAGTGACATTATTTCTTAACTTTATTTCATCTTCGTAGAGTTTGAGAAATGCATGCACCCAAAATAATTTTGCATTTTGATTACATTTTTTCACAACAATGTGCTGGTCACATTCGCCTCATAAGTCATTTAAACAAATTATATATCAAAGTTAGTTTTTTATTATTTTCAACAAACTTGAACAAATGTTATTTAAAAATATGTGTGACATACATGTATGGCATGAAGTTTGTTAGTATTAATGGTCACAGAGAGGAGAATTGTTATATTCTATTCTAGATTGAATTAGATTCTTTTATCAGATGTTGTGAATTATTTTTGAGATATTATGTCACTTACGCATGAACGTACATGTGTAAACACAGACACTTTTAATGTGCTAGAGTTTTCTGTGTTTGTTGTTGGTTTTATTATTGAGTGAATCAAACTGCAATAACTGTTACCTAATTAACACCAATGATTATACACAAATTCGTCAAATGTGATAATACATGAAGTTCAGCCAAATTATCATTTCATACTTTATTTTTAAAGTTTAGGTGTATTGATGTTCACAGGATCACAGTGTGATTGATTGCTGTATTTAATTTTTTTAAAACTTTTACTAATGTCATTAAAAGTGTATTTATTGTTACAAATGAATATTATATTTCTGGTTTAAGATATGATTAAGTTAACTGTACTCTGTTTTGGCCTTTTTATTTCATATCTGATTGTGTATAGTTATACACAGTAAATATTGTGTGCAGGTGTTTTTAATTAATCCTGAAGTAGTTGCTGAAAGCGCAACTGAGTTTAATCATTGACTGCATGGGGATGAAATGAAGTATTTTGAAGGTGTATCTATATCTAGTTATTTAACCTACTATCAACTAACGATTCCATTCCCGATAAGTCAATAGCCAATCAAAATATGTGTATTTAGAGATGCTTGTAGGTTAACCGTAACAACTCTAGATTATGATCTATCCTGAAACTTATCTAGAGAATGAGATGATTATTGATTTTAATTAGTCGATATCCCTGTGCCAGTGTGACAAAAATATATACTTTTGGGGAATTCATTGTGAACAGTATTGTGCCTTAACCTTATTTTTAAGTTTTGCGTGCAAATTTCTGCTTAACATGATACGTGTGAATGTGTTTGTACAGATATACTGATCTATTGTATGTAAGTGGAAGCATATGTTATGAAAGGTTTGTCTTATTCCAGAGCTGTTTTGCGTTATTGATGATTTTATTTTTTGGTTAAGTTGCCAATGGTCTAATATATATATATATGTGATATAAAATAAATGATGTGTTGTTTTATTTCTATTTTTTTTTTTGGAGGGAACATCATTGTCCTTGGTGCTCCCTGAGCTAAGGGGCCTCAGAAAGACGATATATGGTGTAAAAGTGATTCACTCGAATTCTTGAATGTACTGCGCACATCACCTCGGACGTGATACAACAAGCACCCTCACAACATACTCCTAAATTGAACTTCTGTAAAATACCATTTACAACAGAAATTCTCGGTCAGAAATAACATGGCCCAAATAATAATCTGAAAACAACTCTAAAATGAATTCTAAAAGGCTCCTCTGTATTGTTTTCTGGAATTTCAAGAATAAAACGTCTTGTTAACGTAGCTAGAAATGGATATTGTAATGGATCTCTGATTCTCGTTAAGGAAGTCTTTTATACAACTCTTAAGTTTTGTAAGCAAATGCCTGCATCGGAAGTATGCCATTTTATCAAACGTGACAAACCTCTTGTTCTTCTGAAGTATGAAAACAAAATCGCACTTTTAAAAATTGGCATTTTATGGGTTTCATTTGAATTTAGGAGCAAAAAAGCTTACATTTCAAACTTCATGTAATCATAACACTTCTGTTTTATTGCACATGTGTCAACCCATTCTTCACTGCACTTGCCTTGATAAAAATAATTACAAGTTGGATACTTTTCCAAGTTACTTATTTTTTTTCCTGCTATACGTGACAAAGCTCTACAGCTTTTCTGCGCAGACATGCCGAATTCCTATTTATAGCTATTCGTACAGGGAATCGAAGGAATTCTGTCCAGACATTCAGCTTTATTTATAGAATCAAAGCGGGTCAAGTGTCGCACAAGTAGCCTGTAGGACCGTGTCAGTCTGACTCCATTGTTGTTAGTGTTGTGGAATGCATTTGTATACTTTGTGACATTTCGTATCAATGTAACTCTTGGACAGTGTGTCAAAATGTTATTTTATATCGAAAAGATAAATAAACAGTTAACAAAGAGAACTTGCTCTCATGTAGAAGTGGTTATATTTGTATTGTATATCTGTTCGCTGACAGATTCAGCTGGTCCGTAAATAGAGATAATATATATAGCCATCCACGTGCAGCGGAGAAGAAAAAAGAGAGTACCGGTAATTGCTTAGTTTCGTTGGATTTAAAGGCCTAGACTTTTGATACGGTTATTAATGTTAAAATCACATGCAGCAACCAACGTAGGGTCTATATGCCCTTTACTGCTTAGTTGGGCTACCTTTCAAATTTCGAAACTACATGTAGGCCTACTCTTGAATCGAGCCTCCCTTCATCACATCACGGTCACCTGGCTTGTGAGTATTAGATAGTAAATAAAATATGTTCTTAAAAATTTACCATTTTTCGAATTGAATATGTTTGTGACACACACACAATAATAATAATAAAAAAAATCGGTTTTATTAAAAAAAATTGAATTTGTCCTGAGTATCTCATTATTTTGTATATATCTATAATAGAATGAGGTAGTTTTTAACCGATTTCCTTACTATTTTCCCTTTATTTTTCTCGATTGTGTGTGTGTGTGGGGCAAACATAATACCAAATGGTAAATGTTTAAGAACATTTTATTTACTATCCAACACTTACAAGCCAGTTGACCGTGCCCTGCATGGTCTATTGTTTCAAGCAGGTCGCAGTTTGAAAATACATAGAGCTATATATGCACTGAGTATTCGTTACACAATCATTGGTTTTAATGTCTTTCGGATAATTTTCACAACACGCATTTCTGAAGATGTTGTAAATAACTCACATGTCAACATTAACAATTAGAGAGTAAACTAATGTATAACAATAAATTTAACAATCGAAATTTAGATAAATAGGCTAAAGAGCATGTCTTTTTCAGAAAATTAACACGAAACGTAGGCCTATATAAGTACAGAGTACCGTATAGGCCGGCCTAGTCTATATTTAGTAGGCCTATGCACATTTAGCACGCGGGCGCAAAAAGAGGCATTTTTAAAGGACCCCTAAAGTAACCACTTGATTACATAATGGTTTATTCTGTTCTGAAATAGTTCGAACAATGCATTGCTCTCATACTTTATTTTTAATAGTTATATTTGACAACATTTGGGTGCCACTCTGTTTATTAGCTCGGAAACGATCGCCGGTGTTTATTCCGGCTCGTTTATAACGAAGCACCATACATTTTCTGTAGTTAAATTCGCCATAAATTACGCGGTCCTCAGCGGGGGAATTATAACTACCGGTATATAAAGTCGCACCCAAGTTTTTTTTTTAAACAAATTATATTGTCTCGATTTTAACAGTTTTAAAGTTTGTTCGCAAATTAAAACAGTTATGCTGAAATTAAAAATATCCAATGGGTATACATGCAGGGTAGGCCTATACGAGCCAAATGGATCCTTCCTTAATTCAATTTCAGCGTGAAGAGGCGAGAATTCACGCGAGGTTTTGATAATTGCGTTTTGAATATTGGCATCGGCATTTTGAATATTGTATAAGGAGCGGCGCTATTAACAGTGGATTGGCACTCGAAATTGTCGAATGTGGGCCTATACTGCGCGCATCACCTCGATCGGACATCACCTGCGCACATACGATCGTCGCATAGTTGGCTGGAACTTTTTCATAGCAGGTGGGTAACTGTATAAACGTAGACACTGCAGATTCCACGGTTTCCATCTGTTTTGCCAGCAGAACACTATATAGGGCCTATACTCCTAAATTGAACTATGCTTATTCTAAAGCAATACGAATTTCGCGCGGTACGCCTTGTTTGCGTGTTTGTGCGTTTATTTTATTTTTGTATAAATGTAGAGGAAGAAAATTTTGCTTGCCTCCACCGGCATTCGAACTCGGGTCTATAACGGTATATATAGGCGTCCGGCGAACAAGATGTAAATGCGAGTTATATGCATATCCATACGACTAGCAAGGTCGATCTAACTGATGACTTCACATAGAGAAACACGTAAGGTTTATGGGATTAGTTTATTTGGGGACACGTCGACCGTACATCAAAGCGTGGCCCAGATGTGACAGCAAATTGACACATATCCTCATGAAAGTAGCGTACAAAACTGAAGGACGTAATAATTAAGATGGCTCCAATTTATCCCAAAGTTCCCAGTCTGGGTTGAAAAGCTAGATGGTTACAAAATGGGACCATACATGTACAGTACTTCCAGAGTAGTCTCCCTTTTGAACCAAATTGGCTCTCCGCTTTCTACGTTTATCTCAGAAATCTGACAGTCACGAAAGATGTCGCAGTTATCATCCAAAATCTGTTTGGAACAGATAAGTCGACGACACGTTTAAAATTTAAACCCAGATCAATGAGAAGCAAACATCCCACTAAACGTAAACCCAAAGAACTTATTCTTTTACATTTTCTATATTATAGACTTATTTCACCTTAATGAATGGAATGGATTTCTGGAATGAGAATCTTCTAATGTTATAAATTAAGAAGTGTTTATTCACCTGTACATTATGGCTTTGTTTTTCTTTTCTTTATACAAAGTACCATTTGATCTATAGAACAACATTTACATATTGAAAATGATTAAGTCTATGCGGATAGAGAAGATCTGAATTGCTCAACTGACATACATGAATTCCAGCGCTTCACCATTTGGAAGCTATTTTACAATTTTGACCGTACAGTTATGGAAAAGTATGTGAGCTACACTATCACTATCAATGTTGCTTGGTATCCCTCGGATTGCCTTTCCGGGTGCGTCTAGTGCCCGGCCGGTGCTTTCTGAGCGAAGGGACACCAGGAAGCCAATTTGGTCTACATGCGTCGCAGTTGGTTACTTCACACATTATAGGCGGGCACGCCGTCATATAAGTGAAATAACCTTAAGTACTACGTAACACCCCAATCATCCAAAGAAATTTCGATGTTGAATACAATATATACATAAAGAATATGGACTTATATATTGCCCATTGGTTTTTAGTCTATGGATTAACCACACATGCAGTAAATCAAAGTTAGAAAGTGGCCTAGTTACTCCTTCAACATCTTGCTTCTTTCAGGCCAATTATGTTGGGATGCCAATTGTAACAAGTTAGTGGGTGATTAAGGGCAATGAAATAGAATAGTCTGTAAAACGTTTTTCTGATGTGTAACATAAAATAATTTTCGGACTGTGGCGGAATGCCAAATGGCCCTTATCGGAATCACGTGCAATTTATAGTGATAGCAATAGACTTGTTTAGCACATCAGTTTACAAATTCAGCTGTTTAAATGAAACTCGGCACATTTCAAGTAAAACGCAAGCCCATGACTGCCGTCTACAAACACTGTTCAGATAGGAATATGTCAATGTCTTCAAGGATCCCAAACTCTTTGAACCAGCATGTGTCACCTATTTTTGTACGAACAACACTGCAGTCATCTTCACCAATTTTCGGAGCATCGCGGTTCCTATGCATGTACCCTTCCACGTGAAACCTTCATTTTTGTTGACTGTTGGAAATTATGGCAAGTGGTACAATATCGGTAAGAGAAGACGAATCGTTCTCAGATTATGAGGGTGCTGTCGAGAAAATCGGTTTCTTATCGGCCTTATAACAGAGGGCTCGTCTGGTTTGTTAAACTGTGAAACCATGCCATCTCCACACGGAGAAACAAAATGTATGCACGAAAGTTAGACAATATATTGTCTAATATTAACAACACACAATAAGTCTGGTCATCTGGATCAACTATAAAATATTTATATATACTGACGTTGCGGTAACAACATGTTACCTTCAAAAGAGATACAAATATATGGCCAAACACAATTTGGTGAGCTGTACTCACATATAGGGAAACATCATACATGCACCCAAGCTAACACATGAGCTATTACAGGGAACAAAGATAAGTTGTGGTGCATTTGAAGTTTCAAAAAAGGGGCGTGCACTATACATACACGCATGCAATAATTTATATACTTTCATTAGAGTTTTTTAACAGTGATTTTAATGCCAAATCTACAGTTTAGTGTTACTAGCCGTATATTTGGCATTCAAATCACTGTGGTCGTTATTATGTGTCAAATTGTTTTCAAGTCTAGTCATTTTAGCTGTCAATTTATTTATGTTACACGTTTTCCTTGTGGCTAACTCTGTAATATGTATGCGTCATTCTATTCTGTATGCTTGTTGTGTATGTGATATTGTCTATCAATCTTTGTAATCCATGTATTCTATGTTCTGTTTAAAACCCATCTCGAGTCCTGGGATATCAAAATCCCATATTTGTAATACCTTGTGTTTATAGAATTTGGATGAGACAAACCTATCAGTCATGGCGCACATCATTCGTCAGAATGGAGCCGCCATAGAAATAATGTATGTATGTATAAAATCTAAAGAAAATCTTTAATGAGTTGGCACTATCATTTATTTGGTCTTCAACATAATAGCTCTAGTCGGATAGGCGAGTCGTGCAGGGCCCTGATGGTCGGGGGTTTGAATCCCACAAGGGCCTTAGCCTGCATGTAAACTTGTCTGAACTATAATCTGTTCAATTTAATTGAGAAAATACTGTTTATTGTCACTTTCTAAACGACACAGAAGAATAGGTTGGGAAACTTTACAGGCAGCCCTCCATAGAGCACCTGTCACTTTCAGATCTATAAAAAAGCTTATTGAATTGTTGCATTTCACTCTAAACGCGACGGCGTAAATGTAAAAAAGAAATGTAGATTTATTTCATCGTGCCCTATAAAACGATACGGTGTAATTTTGATGGGGTATCCAAGAACTAACAAGGGTACAATTAAGCAAAATTAATAAGCGGAGGGCTAAAATTGACTCCCTGGATACACTACGAAACAAGTTATAAAGAAGTGATGAGAATAACAAGACAAGCAAACTAAACTAGTGCTGTAGGATTTTTATGTGAAGCGAATATTTATATAGCTCAATTTTATGTAGGCCTAGACTAGTCATATTCGGTTTTTTCTACATAAATGTTAGTACCAGCGTAGCCATCTAGCCGCTTAACTTATACTTACTTGTAAGATTGGCAATATTCTATATAATAATGTATGAAAGATCATGCGACTGAGATTTGAACTTTTATCTCGACTGGTTAGTTGAGTGTCAGATGGTGCCTACTTATTCAGAAAGACCAGTTTGTATTGAAAACTTAATCATACTTGCAAGGTCACAAAATTACTTTATATGACAGCCCATCCTCATTGGATAATCAAAACACCAATAAAACTTGACCGAAATGCAATACAAATTGTATCCATCAGTTGATCAAACAAAAAATGTGTCTACAGGCCGACGGATGGGGCCGAAGACACGTTTCCCGCGTACAACGAACGGGTAAGTAATGCATGGACATAGCTTTAAGGTATTGCTGGATCCTTTGGTCGACTTTGAGAGAGATGTTTTTGCAAAGCCCTTTCCCAGGATTAATATTATTCAGAACAATATATATATGTTTGAAAAGCTTGGGTTGCCAAGATTACAAATGTGTGTAGTGATGATCCACCTATTATTTCTAAAATGATTACGATTTGAGTGCAAGTCAACAGAGGGATTTTTCAAGTTCTATTCTTCCTAGTGCAATAGCTATATAATACCAAATAAATCAATACATCTACTGGAATAAACCATGGACTGAAAAGCAGTTCACGTTTTCGTGTCTTGTTTTCTTTTAGTTTAGCTTAGGACGATCAAAGCAGAAGCTTTTCTCTATAGGCCTACATCCTCAGGTAACTGCAAAATAACGCAAACAATTACTTTAGAAGGCATTTATAGAAATCTTTGATGAACAAAAACTGAGGCAAAGTGTTCTACATGTAGCCTCACGTTGTGCACTTTGCGAGGCAACACATTTGACGTTTCTAAGAATAGTTTTCGAGAAATAAGTTTTGAAATGTAGAATTTACCAAATTCTGAAATGCCTGAAAACGGCAATCAATAGCCGCCGTTATACAGGCATCGAGAAGGTGAATTAAACTGAGCCGGCTCTGATCCGCATCAGAGCTGGCTTTTTTTAGTTCGCCAATTAATGACGGTTTGCGGTTACACG